>JXSR01S047291.1:56569-69126 GCA_000969725.1 Ophiothrix spiculata
GGGGGGGGGGGGGGGGGGGGGGTACATTCCCTTAGGCACCCCTTCATATGTTTTGTCCACTGTTAATGTGCAAATTTATGTACCAAATCGCGTAAATAGGCGAATACACCCAGATCTTGCAATTAGATGACTTGTAGACGATCATGAAGAGGATAAATAGAGGGTTTGCACTAGACCGGTTTGCGCCGCCATCTTGGTTCCTTTCGGTGGGCGCGGAAGGGTTTGTGATGTATACAAGACATCAAAATCGGCTATAACTTGTGATTGATTTAAAATCATGACTTGAAAAATTAAACTTAATAAATGTTATGTATATTCTTGTCATCATTTGTCGTGATCTGGTATCTTGATACCGCTAAAAGATAATAATATGACGGACTTGTTGTTTGCCGCCGCGGCCCATGAACATGGTGTTGTGAGTACAATGTGACGTCACGTGCAAACCCTCTATAGGATCATCCATATAATTAAACATCATTCAATTTCTTGGTCAACATACGCATCCCGACCATACACTGTCAAAAGAGAGTTTTTAAAATGTAAATTTTTGCTCTGTAATGGGTGTCTATAAAAGAAACCGATGCAATGCAAGTCGGAATACTTAACTAAACAAGATTCAAGTACCCTTAGCCCTTACCTCAACTAGCAGCAACATATGCCACACTGATCGGGAATAGAATTGTGCCAGCTGGGGCAGTATTCTCTGCAGTCTGTAATGCAAATGTTTATTATAGGGCCTTAGACATGTTATTTGCAACTTGATGCTGCTTTCATACTAATGTTGCTTTGCAGCTTTGTCGCTGCACTACGCCAAATATGGGCATACATATGTCGCTTCCGGTTGCCGCAGCGGCAAAGCTACAATGTCGCTGATGTTATCGATATCGGCAAAATTTTGCCGCACGACATCGCTTTGCAAGTTGAATAGACTACTTTCGTATGTCCCATAATGCATCTTGAAAGTACCACAAATACGGGACCTTGTGACGTAGCTTGCGCAGTCGAGTAGTGCGCAATAATTCGCAATGCGCAGAACTTCAAATATGGTAGACTGAGCAAGCTACGTCACAAGGTCCCGTATTTGTGGTACTTTCAAGATGCATTATGGGACATACGAAAGTAGTCTATTCAACTTTCAAAGCGACAAAGCAGCAAAGCGACAAAGCTGCAAAGCTACAAAAGTGTGAAACGTAGCAGACGACCGGAGCTACAAAGCGACAAAGCGACAAAGCTGCAAAGCGACATTAGTATGAAAGCAGCATAAGATTATGTTAATTCCCAACAGGTCCTCCATGTACTTGGGTCGAAGAATCATTGTACAGGCGATCTTTAAAAATGGCTGTTATGCTGCTTTCATACTAATGTCGCTTTGCAGCTTTGTATGTATGCCCATATTTGGCGTAGTGCAGCGACAAAGCTGCAAAGCGACATTAGTATGAAATCAGCATCACTACTCACAGGGTCCTAGACAGCGTTCGAATTAAGGAAAAAAACATGGTTGTCCCAAGGACAACCAGGTTGTAATTTTTGGTTGTCCGTCAGAAATGTGGTTGTCCGTAATTCAAAACAAAATTTTCACACTTATTTCACAAATTGTGGACGATATAATTACTTAGACGACTACGCACAGTGCGATCAGGGAATTGAAGAAAAATGCTCAAAAATTGTAGAATTTATAGGAGGTTCCAGGTTTGAAATAAACTTGCTAAGAAGTATGTTTTGACTTATATAAAAATATGGTTGTCCCCCGTACAACCGCAGCATTAATTTAGGTTGTCCGGCGCTAGATTTGGTTGTCCCGGGCAGAATTTCGAACGCTGGTCCTAGACCAAGGCTGTGCAAGGAAGCTATAACTTCCTTGAGGCTGTGACACCATTACCGTTTAATGTTAGCAGAAGGACGACGATCTCTCATTAATCAAGCACAAGTTCAAGCGCGTATTTCTGCACCGGGGCAAGTTCGAACTCAGGACCTTCTGCATCGCAAGCAAGCGCCGTACCGTTCAAAAGTAGCTAAACGTTGATGCCTAATATAATAATGATAAGGGACGAACTTCTGTTCTGACTTGCAAAAGACGCTCCGACAGTTACGTAGGCCTAGCCCTAGGCCTAAATGAGATCTTCAGTAAGTCGCTGGTCTGGAAACAAACCGGGCCAAACGTCATGTTCAAATGTGTGCAAGTAAAGATCTTTAACAACAATTATTAGACATTCTACTAGTATTTTAAATTACGTAAACCGTGGCATTTTTAATTCGATCAAATTGTGTACAAGCCAAGGAATCAATTTCGACGAGAATGTATCGCCCGATGAGGAACCAAGGTGAGGAAAGCTTACCTGCGGCACAAATAGGTAGTGACCGTCTCTGCTGGCAGGACCATTTCTCCATAGAATGCAAAACATTCCAAAATCACCATCCGTGGTGATGGCCACACATTTACAGGCATCTTTGAAATTATGAGATGAGATATATGGTACAGATATATAATAAGATTTGCTGATGTATCTCTCGACAACTTTTCCTCAACAGTACTCCACTCTTTGCAAGTATTCTATCTAATGTTGATATGGTATCCTAGCACCGAGTTTTTGTGCACATGTGCACAGACGTTCGCGTATCTCAAACATTGTTACGTCATAAGCACTATGCGCGTGACTAAGTACTTTAAACGCGCCGCTGCACGCGTAAGCCGATACCATACGCAGACTTGAGGCAGGGAGATTGGCAGTACTAGTGGCGTAACTTTTTGTTTATGAAGGAGCGAGCAGGGGCAAAACAATTTCAGGGGCGAAAAAGTTTTAAATCCCAAGATTTTGCGTAAATGTATTAAAATTTGATAAAAGTTTACATGAAAATTTGACCTATTATGGCGCAAATTTTCATGGTTTTTCTTAAAAATTTGCGAAATTTGCTCCATCTTTGCACATGATTTGGGAAAATGTTGAAGGTAGCAGCATCACAGAAATTAAAAAAGAACTGGACTGGGAGCCTCTTGAAATCCGCAGAAAAGTGGACAGACCAAGGAAGTTATAACTTCCTTGGGACAGACTAACAAACTTTCACCAAGCTGTCGCGGGTCACCTGGCCATCCCGGTCTCTGCCCTGCGTCCGGTCGAAAGGACCTCCAGGAACACCTCTGCAAAAGCAAAAAACTATATCCCCATTCAAGCAAATAAAAACTGTTACAAGTACTCTTTTATTCCCCGATCACTCAACAACTGGAACTCTCTACCTGAAAACATCACCAAAATTGACGACAAGAAGGACTTCAAAGTGGCAGTTAAAAATCACCTGCTACAAGAACTACAAAAATAATAGCAAACCACTCGCCAAGCGCACCAAACCCTGTCCGGTTGACCCCCTACCGGGGGTGTTGGACAGTATTCAACCAGAACCAGAACCAGAAGAATAGATTTATGAGATAGGCCTACATATACAATATACAGTTACATAGGCCTTCTATATATATTGAAACGTTTATTCTTTTCTTGATTTCATTTGGGCGAATATTTTTTCCACCGCATTTTTGCATTTTCTTCTAATTTCAGCAGTTTTAAAAGGGGAGAGTTTTAGTACTTTTGGAACCGGGGTTGAGGGAATTAGATAACAGTCAGGGGTAGGATTGCGACCTACATTTCAAAGTGCCTGAAATTACAAACGACAACCAGCTCAACAACAAAGGCCTATTATCATTATGGCATGACATCATGAACTGGACAAAACAGCCTGCAGCTATTACGAAGGTTCGCTATTCCGAAGGCTCGCTAGTCCGAAAATGAAATAAGGTCCGCTAGTCTGAATTCAAAAAGGGTTCGCTAATCCTAAGGTTCGACAGCACGAAAATGAAACAAGGTTCGCTAGTCCGAAAATGAAATAAGGTTAGTCCAAAAATAAAAGAAGGTTTGTCAGTCCGGAAATGAAAAAAAGTTCGCCAGTCCGAAAATGAAATAAGTTACGCTAGTCCGAAAATGAAATAAGGTTCGTCAGTCCCCTTTACAATTATTGCAATGGCCCCATTCCCCCTGGAAAATTTTCCTAACATAATATTTGTGTTTATAATCAAAACGAACTCCATGAACTTGAATGAAAAATTAACGGGTCGATAAACAATAATCGACGAGGACTTTGTTCACCATGATTTTTGAACTTGAACGAATCATTATATGAACTTGTTGATATGTATTTCATTGCGTGCATCAACTATAATATAGGCTGTGTTACAATCGAAATCGACAATTATTGCTCTATCTGATCCGCTAACTTGACATTTTGGAAGACATTGTGAAACCTTTACCCAATCAAAACTCTTCCGGAGTCTTTTCGTCAGTGGCAATACTTTGACACTGAGGTACTGAATTTAAAACATTCAGAGCGGCGATTCAGGTAAATGGTCGAGCATATCGGTATGCCTATTATTATAGCCCTACTGCTCAAAATATCCGTAATAATCCTTAACTTACAGATATGTAAATTTACAGAAGCCATTTTTAGTGTAGGCCTAAAGTCAAATATTTAAGGCTGTGGTAGACCTTCAACTAGCATAAACGGTTTTTGTACTCTAACTCTCAAACTAATTGTATAAACCCATAGATTAAGAAAGTGTAAGTGAATTTTTACCCTGAACATATTGGTGATATCAGATTGACCAAAAAATGTCGATTTGGGGCAAAAAAATTGTGACCCCAAAATTTCTGGAAAGCGTAACTAAAATTTGCATTCGTGAAACCATGGAAACTGAGAACTTTTTTGCTTTTTTTGGAATTTATAGGAACAAATGTCTAGTGGACCTTGGACGATCGACCGATGATTGCGAAGATACGATGGAAAGCGACGAAGAGGGTCAAGCCACCACAAGCACTCAGGCTGGTATGATAACATGAATTTAAATTTTCCTAGTTTGGGTTCGAGCTCGGGGCACTCAAGCCCGGGCACTCCAAGTATATATATGTTACAGGTATAATAGCGTGACCAAGAAAAAGGTGAATTAGGTTTTTTTTTTAGAATTGAAGGGTGAATCAGGTGACACTGCTTAGGGTACAGTACTGCCATTTTACAATAGGGTACTTTTTCAAACCCTTGCAATTGGTGGATTTTAACGGGTTCGCCGTTGGACAAGTTTTGAACTGTCAAGCTTTCGTCAGGAGTAGCTCTGACTTCTTCAGGACAAATATTATTATAAAGACATGTGGGCCGTCACTTCCTTCTGATGACTCGCATGAGCCATTCACTGAAGGCTGCCCCTTGCCAACAGTGTTAAAAGCAGATCACCTCTTTGAAATTGTGGTGGCTCTGAAAAGAGCCTTTCCGAAGGCTGCCCCTTACTAACAGATTCACACAAAAGTAGGTTGCCCTTACCTCTAATGTGTTGTTCTCATGAGATATTCATGGCTCTTAAAAGAGTCTTTCTGAAGGCTGCCCCTTGCCAACAGTTATTTGCACAAAAGTAGGTTGCCCCTATTCATCTAATGTGTGTTCAAATGATTAAGTTTCCAACCGAACAGATTGATACCTGATCGAGAAGTGAATATCTCATAAGAACAACACATTAGAGGTTAGGGGCAACCTACTTTTGTGTGAATCTGTTGGCAAGGGGCAGCCTTCAGAAAGGCTCTTTTCAGAGCCACCACAATTTCAAAGAGGTGATCTGCTTTTAACACTGTTGGCAAGGGGCAGCCTTCAGTGAATGGCTCATGCATTTGTCCTGAAGAAGTCAGAGCTATTCCTGACAAAAGCTTGACAGTCCAAAACTTGTCCGACGACGAACCTGTTAAAATCCACCAATTGTTATGAATTCCCGTCGTAAAAGCCTTTCTAAAAAAAAAATAAAAAAATTCAAACACTATTGTAAAAAAAAAGAAGGTATCGGTGAAATCCCGATATAGGGTGTGAATAGGGGAAAAGGTATATTTTAGCTTCAGAAACAATCACCCTTTAGGAGTGTTTTGAAAAACTATGGTTGCATGCACGCTATGCCAGCAACATTTTGAGTGCCCCTATAGAAATCGAGTTATAACATGAAACATGCTAGCAGTGATGTAACATAGTCATACGATAGTGTAATTTAGGGAGAAGTTAGTCTGTCGTTTCATTAAAAGTCAGGGTTTTGATCATAGGGCCTACCCCAAACCCATATTTGAGAAAGAAAAAAATTCTGCAATGTTGGTCGTTTTATTTTTTTTTTTTTTTTTGAATTAGGAAAATTATGCAAATTACATAATTTGAGCATGGTTATATTTTACACAATGGTAAAATTGTACATGGAAAACATGTGGAAAATGAAGCGCCAAAAGTTTCGGACCAAAACTAATAATGCGCGCGTAGCGCGCAAATTTTTTCGGACAAATTTGTTTATTTTGGCTAAAAAACGGCTATTTTTGACTAAAATAATGATACTTAAGGCGTTTGGTCCACGCGCCGTTCACGCGTACCAGTACGCGCCAGTTTCCGAGTTGGTTAGTCCCGCAATACGCATGCGCATATTCTCTGAGTAGTGTTTTGAAGCTAAAAATGGCCATATTTTAGTATTTTTCTAGAAAATTAGGTCCGTGACCCCCAATTTTTATTTTTTTATTTGAAAGAACATACTTGTGCGCAACTTTTATAAAAAAATTAACAAAATTACTCTAGCAGATTTTTTGAATCAACACTAAATAATTTCACTTTTGCCACATTTCCCATGGACCCCTGTACTAATTTGTCCCCCAAAACCTCCAAAAATGGTGTTTTTAAACAGACTCTCATGCAAAAACAAGTCCCGTACCCCCCAATTTTTATTTTAAAAATCGGTTCTACATCGATAAAATATCATTCATGCCGATTTATACAAAAATTGCTCTAGCGGATCTCCCATGGACCAAACACCTTAATAGTGAAATACGCGCAACTTAAGCGCGCAAAATTTGTACATTTTATCTCAAAATGATCAATAAAAAGGGGTGGGGCTGAAATGACGTGGAAGAAAATTGGTAACCTCATAAATAAGCTCTCCAAAAGCATTCAAGTGCTTAACCCAAGAACTTTATGCAGGTTTCGACCCCTGGACTCCAAACCAGCGGCCATAAAGTGGACTCATTGACCCCCAATTTCTGAATGGAACTCTATTCAACATCCAAGTATCTGTTTCATTTGACGATATAGGTGCTTCCAAAACGGATAACTCATGCAGGGTATGTGGAGATGCCACCACGGCGATTCATTACGGAGTGTGGGCATGTCAGGGGTGCAAGGTAAGCCACTCCCAGGGGGTGCACTCAAATATAATGTTGCAGGCATAGTGTGACCTAGTCCATCCAGATGGACCTCGCAAGCAAATTTCTTCTAGAAATTCCCTGCACAGACCGACGGCTGAAAGACCTACGGCGCTCTTGATGGACTAAGCGTGACCAAGAAAAGGGTGAATTAGGGTTGTTTTTGAGGACTGAAGGGTGGTGAATCAGGTGACACCGTTTAGGGTATCAATAATATTGGGGCAATTTTCAAGAAATAAGGTACTTTTTCAAACCCTAGTGCGAAAACGGTATGTGAATATGTGGAAAAGGGTATATTTTGGCTTCAGAACCGTCCACCCTTCAGGGGGTGTTTTGAAAAACTGTGGTCACGCTATGCCTGCAACATTATACTTGAGTGCCCCCCCCCAGTGACCCGGTCACTGCAGTGTTGAGTCCTTGAGCAAGATTCCCACATACATACACAGAAGTGGAGTCTGGCCTAAACGCTAAGGAAATGGAGATGGGCCTTTACCTACCTGCCCCCCCCCCCCCCCCCCGAAGCCACTTCAATCTACAATCGTTGGACAAAAATACTTGGGACACTTTAATCCAGAGGGGGGTACTCATGTATCATGTTGCAGGCATAGCGTGACCATTTTTCAAAACTCCTAAGAGTGATTGTTTCTGAAGCCAAAGTATACCTTATCCCCTATTCACCCCCCAAATCGGGATTTTACCAATACCGTTTTCACACTAGGGTTTAAAAAAGTACCCTATTTCTTGAAAATGACTGTTTTCGATAACCTAAACGGTGTCACCTGATTCACCCTTCAATCCTAAAAAACAACCCTAATTCATCCTTTTCTTGGTCACGCTATGCCTGCAACATTACAATTGAGTGCCCCCTCCCCCGGGACTTAAATGACAATGAGATGGGTGCAATATAGAGTGTGGGGTCAACGTTTTTGAGGACAAAGTTCCCCCCCCCCTTCCTGTCTCAGGACCTCTCTCCCCTACCATCAAATGTTGTCCGGCAATCACGCGCACACCACGTTCATAGAGATATCGCTCATTCCGAAAAATCGGGTGCCAATAGCATGTTTTACGTTCTTTTGTCCACAAAAACCTTCCAGTGCCTTTATCTCTTCCAATACTGCAATTTTCGGGTAGGGCTTGTCAAAATCTACTTGGTCATATATGGTTTGTCATACTTTTAATGCCATTATGACTCTGATTTATGCCTTCAAAGTAGCGAAAAACATGAAAAATAGCTAAAAATGAGTTTCCATCTCAAAAGTGTTACTTTTGGACATGATCATTTTCTTTTAGTGTATGATACTTTTTCAAGCCTATTATAATTTTTAAACAGATAAACGATCAGCATTTTGTATCTGAACAATGATTTCCAAATTTGATGACATCTTTCCATAATTCAAAAACAAAATTCATTTTCCACCAACATCGTGTGAGCTACGTTACTTAAGTTTGGCATACCATTATTTGATGGGGAAAAACAGCAATTCCAACAAAATTTAAGTATGCTGACAGCAAACATTCCAGTGAATTTGTAAACCATAATAGAAAATGTCAAATTTATTCATGTTTGACGAAAGAAAGTGTTGAACATGAACATTTAAACCGACCATGTTAAGAAATGTGAGCTACGTAACCATATATCTCAGTAACCGTAGGCATTGCAGCAATTCCATTTTAGTATGTGATAGAGATATACACTACTAATTCGTTTATATTAGAATTTACTAAGTAAATGGTCTAATGTATGTTTTGTGCATTAAAACATGCAAAAACAGTGAGCTACGTTACTGTGATTTACATTACTACTGACCTCTACAGAACTTATAACTACCGTTTCATGACTTTTCTATGCACTAACAGTGCATATGAAGGATACACTTGCCTACAAATGCAAAAAATTGGCGAGTATCAATACTTAAAAATTGAGCAGGTAACGTAGCTCACCCATTGCCCACCACGTAAAAATGGGTAAGTCTTTGTAACAGATAAAATATAGAAGTGGTGTTGACAAATCACTTGGATTCAATGTCCATGACTAGTTTACTAATAAAAAACGCTTAAAAGAAAAATATTTGAGCAACTTTATTTTTTCATTTTTTTCCAACTGCATTGGCACCCGATTTTTCGGAATGAGCGATATATTGCTTTAACAACATTGCACAGGGGTGTGGGGCACACCACCATCAAAGAATGATATATTGCAAATTAATTCTCTCTCAATTTGAGCTATTTGTGTGTAAATTGTTGCATTTTTTTGATTTTAGTATTTACTATACTTTTAAGCTTTATATTAGAGCATTTCCATTAAAACTTATGGAAATGCTCTAAATTAAAATTCTAGGTGGAATCTAGGCTAGTCCCTTTAATACTGCTTTAATTTTGCAGAGCTTCTTCGGCAGATCACGTCAAAGTCATAACACATTCACATGCCCAACTCAGGATTGCATCATCACCAAACTGACCCGTAATCGATGCATGTATTGCAGGTGGCAGAAGTGTGTGGCAGTAGGCATGTCAAAGGAATGTACGTAGCTATAGGCCACTCGAAAATTTATTGGACAACATAAAAATCCATATTGCTGGGCCCATTACTTGTAAGACCTATCACCATCCAGAGGTCAAGTTAGCGTGATGTATCGACAGATGCTTTGCTAGCTATACAAGACAAGACAAGAAATACAACCCCTCTATGTATTGTTGTTAATTGTCATATCCAATGGGTGATTTTAACATTGACCTTCTATAATGTTGTTTTCCATATCCTGACTTTTATTATAAACAAAAATTCAGAGTGCATTGTCCTATTGTTTGTAAATGCAATCCCTACCATGGATGGTGGTTTAATTGTCCAATAAATTTTTGCTTTGCTTATACACAATATTCAGGAGCTAGATATACTTACGGCTCATACGGCTCATTCTCCGATAAAGCGTGCAACTTTGGTTAGAGAAATGTTGAAATTTTGACTACTTATAACTCATGAAAAACATACAAGGGAGATGTTTAAAAATACTTGATTTTTTAACCATTGTATTCCCTATTCTTAAATTACGTATCTGTCGCTACGTATCTGTTTGAATCTTTTCTTTAATATTCATTTTTGAGAAAATTTGTTTTCTTACAAATTTGAATTTTAGACTAAATTAGGAGCTTTACACATACTACACTGTGGTGGAGTATTTTCGCTCATAGTTACCGCGTTTTGCGAGAAGGCAGCAGAATGAACATTTACGTATCTGTTTTGACGTACCGTCACATGGGCTTTTTTTGATACTATGTAAATCGTTACTGTAAATGTATAATTCTATATAAAATATATGTTATGCAACACTCAAGTTTGCTTGATAAAACTAATGCGGAATCATCCATCAACAGATTTATTTTGACACTTTGAAATCGATTTTAGAAATAATTACGTATCTGTTTGCAATATTGGCGACACATTTCAAAAAGCTCTCATGCCATAATCAAATACTTAATATAAATTCACTTTATATGTCATTAACAATACCTATTACGGGTTGTTATATAGTGTGCATTTTGTTTGATATGCTCGAATATTTTAGGAATGGGGGCTCATGAAACGGGAAAAGTATAAAAGTATGGCTGGCGACTTGGGGAAATTGAAGATTTTGCATTTTCAGATTTATCGTTATTTACTTTCCTGGCATACTAATATGTTTAGCTTCACACAATGTGACATGTTACTAATGTGACTCTAGTGTATTACCTAATCCACTCAAATCATTTGTAATAGGCTTAACAACGTTAAACAAACAACACGAACATGAGCGACACCAAAACGGCATAGTTGCCCACTTTATCGGAGAATAAGCCTCATCTCATTTTTGTAGACATTGTCACAGTAAAATTGTGTAAATTTTATACCATAGTGTAAAATTTTCATTATTAAAAAAGCATTTTCATTTAAAATTGTCCACAACATGCAAAGTATATAAAATGACAATATGAGACCATCCATCTCAATTGGGCCGTAAATGCAGCAAACTTCATTTTGCGCTACAGGTGAAAACACATGTCAAGGTCATAATTTGCTGAAATTGAGTTTCTGACACATTCACAATCCTTGTGCTCACTTCAAAACACCACCACACTTTCATTTATAGAAAATGATTGGAAATATGATATATATCTGTATTTTTTTAAGACAATCAACATAAAATATAGGGCTTACTGAACTTTGAACACAAACTTATCTCACTTGAAGAATACAGTTTACTCCCCGACAACCTTTGACGGACCACAACTTGACTTCTGGAAATTAAGTGAAGCTCATTGAGGTGTCATTTTAATCCTTATAACATAATTTTTGCAAATATTTCAAACAAGTTAAATTGACGAGAGACTGCATTTAAGGCTCTTTTGGGATGGATGGTGATATACATTATTTCATACACAGGTGTCAAACTGGGCCGCCGAACAAAGAGTCAAACCCACGATAACATAGAAATCAAGACTACCACTGAGGCAACTGCCAACACATATGAAAGCACCAGCGACACATCCAGAGAAGCTGCTCCTATGCATACCGATTCAGATTTGCCAGAGCAAGATTTGGCTTCTTCCAAAGACGACACTGACCCAATCCTTCAGTCACTGATGGATCAAGTCTCTTCCGCTTACAAACTTTTTGATGCAAAACCAGATGTAGCGCTTCAGAGCGATCCTCACAACCTTGAAGAAATAGGCAAAGATTATGATTTTGTTACGGACAAAGAACGCTATAACATTTTTTTTGATCACGCAAGAAGAAACATCGAGACTGTTGTAGCTTTTTGCAAGGCTTTGCCAGGATTTAAAGACATCCCTCTTGAAAACCAAATCAAAATTCTTAAGAAGGGCACATTTGAGGTTGTGGCAGTAAAAACATCAATTTTTCTTCGGCCTACTATACTGAATGCTTTTAAGGATACCCCCTTTGCCGCTTTATTTAACGAAGTACATCGTGTTACCTCTTATCTTCGTGAGCTGGAGTTGACTGATAATGAATATGGTCTAGTGTGCGCCATTCTGATTTTTTCCGCTGGTAAGTCCCAGTTTGAACATATTGCTACAGTTAAAGGAGTTAAGTCAGATTGGTTAAATTTTTAAAAAAACTTTTTGAGATTTTGGCATCAAAATATTGCTCATACTTTCATAAACCATGTAAAATTTTACAGCTGTAACATGTTCCCTTTTGGAGAAATTTTTCAGGTACAATATAATTGCTCATAACATCAACATGGTTGGACCAGTTTGAGTGAAATTTGAAAGTACAACCTCTTTAGTGGATACATTTTCCCGGGGGGGGGG
>JXSR01S047291.1:78854-104656 GCA_000969725.1 Ophiothrix spiculata
GGTATTTCAGTCTTTTTTGTGAGGCCTTTGACAATTGCATGCTCTTTTTACATGACTTAGGCCCTATAGTTATATGCACCATATCTTCCTCTCACTCCTCTCTTTGGCTATCGAATTGTGGTTTGAGAGGAAGGTAGCATTATTTTTGTTATATTTTTCAGTTAAACATGAAATTGCTCTCTTTCAAATAATAATAATAATAACAAACATTTATAAAGCGCCCTACAAAGATCACAGCGCTGTACAAAATACATTCATAATTAAAAACAAAAATACTTACAGATACAACTAACATAGGAAAACTTTTGAAAATTCATACATGTACAAATAATAATATTAACAATGATGGTAAAATAAACAGGCATTTAAAAGACATTGAAAACACATTACGCCATAAAAAAGATGAAGACATCATAATAACATGATCAAAAATTAAGTTGAGCAATATATTTGTATATTTTTGATATTACTGATTCAATTTCTGTTCAATTTTCTTTCTAAATTTTGTTTTATTTTAAAGAGTCTGATCTTACAGACACTGTTGCATTAATTTTAGTTTTTTTTTTCTTTGCCATGCCTTCTTTCCACTCCACTCTTTGGCTATCGAATTGTGGTTTGGGAGGAAGGCAAGCCTACATGCATTTTTATATTTATTATTCTCATATTATTATGTACTGGAGAGAAGAACCTGACAGGCCTATGGCTTATTTTCTTGCTCTCTTCCACAATGTTTATATTAAGTTAATGTGCCATAATGTCTATACTGTATTTACACGTATGTGGAAATAAATAAAAATTATGTCTTAAAATTATGTAATTAATTACTAGTATCTTACACAATACAAAACTACCAGTTCACAGTGTTGTAGAATACAAGGGATATGCTGTGGATCTCGTAACAGAGTCTGATTGCTAGCTTGTTGCATATTTCAAGGTTTATAGAGTACAAGGGGGTATCAAAAAGTTTTAAAGATCACCCAGAAGGAAAAGAGCTATGTCAATGAACATTTGTCAGGATGGTCACTCGTCCTTATGTTCATTATGGTGCAAAAATGATATCAATGGCATTCAAAGAATTCAAAACCACGCTGCTTGCCTCATTTCTAAGAAGAAAAAGCCGATGATCATATAACTCCCACCCTGTATGAGCTTCACTGGCTGCCAGTCAAATACTGTGTCATATTTAAGCTCGCTGTTCTTGCATTTCGTTACTTTGAATCCACTCTTCCATCGTACTTGTCGTCGTCCTTGTGTTCGTACAAACCACCACGCTCACTGCGCTCATCCTCCGAAATATTACTTGTTGTTCCATGTGTAAATTTGAAGGCAGCCGGTGAACGCTCTTTCACGTTTGCAGCTCCGACTGTTTGGAACTCTCTTCCAAGCAGTCTCCGCAACTACTCAAACTTGTTGCAGTTCAAACGTGAGCTGAAAACATACCTTTTTCGGCAAGCATTTCCAGATTCATAAGTTTGTTTTTCTGTTTTTGTAGTGTTTTTGTTTTAGCGCTTAGAGTTTTTTGTAGATTTTGCGCTATATAAATGCGATTTATTATTATTATTATTATGCATACTTTCTAAACAGGTGTCGACAGATGTCAACAACCTTCCACAGCTAAACAGATAAACTGCATGGAAAAATCAAAGAAACGCGGCGTGATCAAATCCCTGCATTGAAGGGTTACAGCTCAGTAATTCTATGATGACACGTCCAAAATGTAGATGTTTGATACCATAGTAAAGGTTAGGATCTCCTCTCTCCATTGATACCAAAATAATGGAAATCGGTCCACAAATGACGTCATTATGACGTAATGAAGTATGGTCGACCTGAAAATGTTGATTGTTTAGCAAAATACAATATGGATTTTTTGGCTAAAAGAGGATCTCTACAATGTCGGTCTGTGGACAGTCAATTTTAAGTGGGAGAAATGTGTAACTTTGCATAGTAGCTATGTAAAGATGACTCACAGGTGGCATAATAAAAGCAGGTTCCTGGCTGCATTTCTTCTGGGTGATCTTTAAAACTTTTTGATACCCCCTTGTATATGGAGGATGAGATCTTATGCTACTTGCCTTAGATGCCAATCACAGGGCATTATCGCATTTTGTCCTAGATGAAGTACTTCCCATAATTGCTCAAGGTGGCTTGGACTTTGCCTTCTTTCTGTCCAGGTATCTTTGTCTTGCATCTGATATGGTATCCTCATCATTCCTCTTCATCAACTTGGTCTTGTCATTTTCATCTAGATCATCACCTATAAAAAATCAAATTTATCAACAATATCAGATTGACGTTTAGAGACATTTTTTTGTTAATACCTTTAATTACATTCTTCAATTCATGTTGACTGCTAGAAGTTATAAACCATATCAGCAGTATGTGGATTTTGAAGTCCTAAATGGCTGAAACGGGTTTGGAACAGTCAGGGGTAGAATACTGTATTCTTTACGATACTGGCTGCAATGACTCTTCTGTACACGGTACTAATGGCTTTACATCCCTTCCGAAGGATGACAATCTCTCATGAAATACTTACCCAACTCTGAATACTTCATGTAAGGGGCGGAGAAGATCAAATATCTGACCCATGCTCCCATAAAGTCGGACAAAGACATCTTGGCAAAGATTCCGAGATTCTACTCTGGCAAGGCAACCCTCCCCGGGAATCAAACTCGGTCCCACTGCGTGCAAGGCGAGATCGCTAAACACTGCTTGAATTTTGCAGTGCCCCTTTACCTTTATGTTTTTGTGTGGTTACTTGAAGCTGTTTAGCACTTGTTTGTTCAGCCTTCTCTTCTTCTTTTTGAGTAAACTTTGGAGCAAGGCAGCCACTCAAACCGTATGCATCCAGCTCATGGAGTTTTGGTAACAAGTCTTTGATCCACTCATATTTGATCTAAAATGGCACAAAATTTAAATGATAGTTAATGAGGTGAAACTCCTCGGCAACAGCCTCTCAAGCTGTAATCATGGAGTCTACGTAATACCCTCAGCACACTGGGACATTTTCCAGGACTCTTGCCTGAAAAAGTTAAGTTGTGGTCAATCTTTACAATCATGGTATTTAGGGGGGAAAGCCATTACTCAATTTTACGTTTTTGCAAATTAATTTTGTACCATAACTTTTTAATAAAGTGATTAAAGTTAATAAAAGTATACATTACCAGAAAGGAATTTTTACAAGGAACATGATGGTGATGCTGATTTTTGACCAAAAATCACAAAAAAACAAATTTTTGGCCATTTGGGCTTCCATCCAAGCTAAAAATAACAAATTAAAAAAAAAAGACTTTTGAATGTGAATTCTAATTTAAAACACCCTCTCAGATGTTGCATCATTTTTCCCCTGGAGTTTGGCCAATTTTTTTATTTCCATGCCAAAAAAGGTCTAAAATTCAACCCATTTTTGGTCATTTTTTGACCTTATTTGGCATGAAATGTAAACTTGCAAAAATGTAAAATTGAGTAATGTGCTTTCCCTCCTTAATCAAAGTATTTCAAAAGTAAACGATGCAAATCGGTTGTGCATGTCGCACACATGAAAAAAACTTCAAAGAATTTTTGGTTGCCACCCCTGGCTCTCATGGTTAGCAATGGTCCAACAAAACTTTACAAAATCGTGAAATTGGACCACAAAATTTTGCATCCAAGTATTTGACAAAGCATAACATCTGTTCTAGATTACTGATTGAAATGAAACAAATGTTATATTGAATTCTGTTTCACAGACTATAATATAACACTTGTTTTCTGATAATCCAGTAAAGTAATGTTTATTCTGGAACACACTTTAAAGTATATCATTTGGGGATTTTGACCAGGAGTGTATAGAATACTATTTACATTTGATAACACCATGTACTTTTAAGGGGGGAAAGCATGTTGCTCATTTTATGTTTTTGCAAGTTTATTTTGTACCATTTTAATAAAAAAGTTAAAGTTAATAAAAGTATACATTTACAAAAAGGAATACCCAGAATCACATTTTTTTGAGAAAATCACAAAAAACCCATTTTTTGGCTATTTGGGCTTCCAACCAAGCTAAAATAACAATTAAAAAAAAACAAGACTTTAGAATGGTAATTTTAATTTAAAACACCCACTCTGATTTTGCGTCATTTTTATTTTTAAAGATTTTGGCTAATTTTGGGGTTTTCATGCCAAATAAGGCTAAAAATTCACTTTTTCCATTTTTTTTCATTTTTTGACCTTTTTTGGCATGAAATTCAAAAAAATCCTCAAAATCCTCAAAAATAAAAATGAAGCAACATCTGAATGGGCGTTTTAAATAAAAGTCCCCATTCTGAAGTCATTTTTAAAAAAATTGTTATTTTTGGGTCAAAAATCAACATCACCATCATGTTCCTTGTGAAAATTCCTTTCTGGAAATGTATACTTTTATAAACTTTAATCACTTTGTTAAAAAGTTATGGTACAAAATAAACTTGCAAAAACGTAAAATTGAGTAACGTGCTTTCCCCCCCCCAAAAAAGTTATGGTACAAAATAAACTTGCAAAAACGTAAAATTGAGTAACATGTTTCCCCCTTAAAAATAAAGTTCCACTTACAGAGCACACGTTTCTCATGAACACCTTGGATGTCCACACAATCTCATGGTATATCACCCAGTCTATGTCATCGTCATTGCCAAATAACTGCAAATTGAAAACAAAATACCGGCCAGGATTATTCAACTAGCATGAGATGGTCAAACCAGAAAATATTTGCCAGTTAAAGATGATCATGGTGTTAATTTTCACCGACAGAGGGCAGCATTACAGAATCAGTTGTTGGTCAGTGGCGGTAAGATTTAAACACAACGCGTGCGTGGTATCTTAGCGTCAGATTTGCGTCTAATATGCAAAACGCAACGCGCGCACTAAAATAAACAAAATCTACAAGTAGGAACTTATCACCACGATCGTCCTTAAAATATTTCATAAGCACATAAAGGGATGTCAGACACGTATGAGTTGATTTCAGGGGATGTTGGACACAATTTCAAAAGTTTTATCTCGGGCGTTTAGCGTACTATCAAGCGTACTGTATCTTGCACTTTAAATAAACGCGATCTTACACATGCGTCATTCTTATATTAATGCAAAAGACCATATGCGTTACTCCCGTCAGCCTGCGTTTGTGCGCAGTGCTCAAAATGCAAACTGCTTAAGGGTGTTTGCCATTGTTAAATATCGTCGGTCGCATAACATACCTGTCTATATGACATTTTTGACTTTTTTTGAGAAAATTTGTCTCGATTGATATATTGATGATTTTTTCATATCTACCAAGATACATGCCTTAATTAAGCCTAATTAACAAGAAATAATTAATTAATTTAAGGCTTATATGCATTTTATTTAAATTTAGCGTTTCACAAACTGCGCTGTAGGCAAAAATCACGTACTTAAGTAGAGCGTAAACAACGCATCACATACAGTTCTATATGGTGCGCTATTCTTGATGAAAAAAAATTTCACATACAGATCTATATGAAATAGCTCAGTTTGACATATTCAATTACTGTACCAAGAGATCCCTAATGTAAAAAACACGTTTTGACAAAGAGATCTATAAGTTCACAACTATATTAAATAGGGTTACAATTATTAATTTTAGTTGAAATTAAACATAATAACAAGTTTAAAGTCTTTTCTTATAAAAAGAAATTAGTATCAGAAGAAAACTTAAGTGCAAAGGCTATTTTATGACACAAAATCTACATAAGAATTTTCAAATGCGATTTTCTCGAAATGCGTCTTTCGTCATATAGAACAGTATGTGATGTGACCGACGATATCATTACTTACAGCAGATGACGGATGAATAAACACCGTTGTGGCATGCCCCTCCATTGTTCTAAAACCGTGTCCTGATGTTGCTTTTCTTGCCACGTTGCTGAAGAAGCCAGCGCATAAAGCTCGGTTGAGAAGCTCACCTTGGCTCCTGGAATCTGTACCTTCTTCTGGGAAGTCTTCTTCCTGAAATCGGTTGAAAATATTTTCTCTAATGTCAAATGCATATTGAAGCATTAACAGCAGATCCCAAAATATATACTCTATAAACCATGAAGTATGCAACAAGAAATCAGACTCTGTTACAAGATCCATAGCATATCCCTTGTATTCTTTAACATTGTGAACTGGTGGTTTTGTATTGTGTAAGAGACTATAGTACTGATTGATTAGGATTGATTAAGGCCGAATCACTGCGTATAAATATATTTTTACATGAATTCTTCATAATTTTGGTATTATTTTGGGCAAATTTTCTGATAACACATGGACAAACATTGTAAATAAATTCATTTGAATATTCAGCAAGATTTGGTACCTTGATTCAAGAAATATGGACTAATTTACTTCCCTGTATGGTCATATCGGTTTTTGTACGTTAATCAGCTACTTGTTGCATACTTCAAGATTTACAGAGTATAGTGCTGACTACTTGTCACCATGATAGCAGTTCAACTCCTGTTTTGAAGCAGTAAGCCTGTTTCCAAGAGGTAAGGAAGCACCCTATGGGAAATCCAAGTAACCAAGGGAACACCTTGCTGCATGAAGAAGTGCTTACCAAAAGATTATTTACAGCTTCTCAACAAAGATACCGTATCCACTCGTCCAATTCAACTACTCATTTCCTGAATTTAGATCATGTTACAGTTGAGCGCTTTCAAACTAGAGTGCCAAAAATTGTTCAAATAATTTAAATGAAGTGTCGGTCAATGAGTATGACTATTTGTCAAACTTTTGGAAATGGGGATTTTTGTTAATGTAAGGAAATTGTCAGATGGAAAATAGTTGAATTAGACAAGTGAATAGGGTATACAACTTCATCAACCTAGCACTCCTGTATTCAAGTTGGCTCCAACAATAAGGTGCTTGTTCACATTGTAAGAGGTCCCAAGTTTGAGTCTTGAGGTGTCATAAATAAATGTGCTTGAAACCAGAAACTATCTGATAATTATCATGTTAAAGTTGTAGGTTCCGATCACATTCTCATCCCCCAGGGCTGAACCGGAAGTAGTATACTTTTTGATGCCAAATGAAAGTCCATATTTTTCTGATTGTAAATCCAAAATTTCACGTCAAAATTCTTTGGAGATATTAGCACAAAATGTAAAATTAATTAGTATACCTATTTTCCATTTCTTTTGTATTTACATACCAACCTCATCCCTATGGTTGCATACTTTCTTTTACCTCTCAGGAGAAAACAAGACACAAGCTAAGGTTGAAACCTTGCACAATGCATTTCAGAGGTCAAGGTCAATCAGTTAAAAGTAAATTATACACATCCTAAAATAGGAACCTACACCTTTAACTAAGACAGCTGATCCTAGTTGTGCTGGTTTAAACAAAGGACTTTAAATGATACTTAAAATGGAAAGCATGTTGCCATTTTTCATTAATTTCCATTACACACTATATAATGTTCGGTCTTGGATAAGTGGCTCATCATGAACTTGTTATTTTGGGTATTTCATGTGACACCTGAAGGATTTTTAGACTCTCTATGTAACAAAGTCTTACATAAAGTCTTTGATTTAGCATACTATCATATCTGCAAAAATGGCAATCTGAGAATTTGGAAATCTCAGTTTTAGTAAACTAAAAAAATTATGACAGAAATAGGAATGCCCTCTTTCTTGTTTGTTACAATTATTGCTCATTATTTTGGTGGAGAAAGAGAAAGATGAATATATTAAGGAATTAATCTTATCACAAATTTGCAAAAAAGTAAAGATTCGATAGTATACTGAACCATCGACAATAAATATAATACAGTGGAACCTCGTTAACACAAAATCACTGGTGCCAAAGAGTTTAGTTTGGGTTATTAGGATTTTGTGTTATCCAACTGATTTCACATAGGAAATCAATACTTGGGACCCAACAAACATTTTGTGTTATCAGGGTTTTTGTGTTAACAGATTTCGTGTTAACGAGGTTCCACTGTATATGGCAGTCATTGCAGATACAACTTTCTTCCATTTACATAATAGATGTATACCTATATTCAATGTGACTGTTTTATAACTTCATCATGTCTTCAATATTTTCACACATAGGGCAAAAAAAAAAGTTTGTTTCCTGTGGGTGGTCAAAAAACATGAATGCACAATTATTATTATTATTAAATCAAAAAAAAAATTAGGGAAATTTTCATGTGAACATCCGCATGGGTGATGAACCTGTGCAATTTCTCTTGCAAAGCACATATTTGGTAAAATATTTGCTCCAATGTGCATCATATCAATTCACATGAGTTTAAATATGTCAGCATACACTACTCAGATATTCATTTCTTGTACATACAGGTTGTAACAGAGAAAACTATACATTGCTATCTATGCTGAGAGAATAAAGTTACACCTTGTATCACATTGTCATTTATCTATGGCGAAAGCCAATTCCTTAAGCTACAAAATGCACTTTAATTCATCCAAATTGATGGTCTACAAGCAGAGTTATGGCAATTATACTGACCCTACCTTCAAATCTCATGGGCCAGTTTATCCGATTCATTTACTGGTAGCAAAATAATTGCACATATTAATGCCCTAAATCAGCCATACGATATTGAACAGGATAACGAGGCTGATTGTGTTCTATAAACTTCTATCTATTAAACTAATGCATATTATAGACCTCTTATTGATGACCTTGCCGTAGACTTTTGTATTCTTAATGTTGGACGGGATGTCAGAACAAAGTTTTAAGAGATATCCTAGTTGGCGAGACAACATATCATCTAAATGATAAAGTCAACATGCAAGCACTTTAAGACTACCCAGGGATTTTAAATACAGGTCAAGTGAAACACTATCATTTCTGAACTTAACTTAAGTTTTATCAATTGAGCTAGGCAAATTATTTTAAATTTCCATATTTCCCTTTGACTATGAAACTGTGTGAAAAAAAAAACCTGCAAAAGGATTATTGATTTACACTCTTTGCTTGACATCGAGTCTTTGATGCAACTGTTTAGGTGGGGTTCCCTTTCGATTACGGGCACTTGTGCATACATCGGGATGGTTTTACGAAGCCGTGATTACGGGGAAAAAACTGGGTAATTACGAAGTGTTAGAGGGTAATTACATTAATACTCAACTAAGCACTTCGCAAAGTTGTCAAACTGTTTACAAATTGAGTCCTCTAGATTTATTGATCGATCAATATTCCTCTTTTGTCAGTGTTGATTCGGTCGATCAGTGGTCGATGGGGATAAAAACCAATTATCCCTGCAATTTTCTTGGTGTATCGACTTTTAAATATGAGTCAATAATTGATTGAAACAAACTAATTAGGTCAAATGCAGAGTTTAAATGGACAATTTTAAGTTTTTGCAAATACCGCATGTAAAATTATGGTACTAGTAGTTGGACAAAATATATTGTTAGAAAAATTCTCAAAAAAACGATATTTGAAATCTGCAATATTAGTAAGCTTTTAATCAATGTGCTGTAAATAATTTGTTTATTAAAGGAAACCGTTGAAATAGAACGATTAAAAATACGGGCAGTTCCGTGAGGCACTTCACGGTAATGAGTGAACGCGGTCAAATTGGGTTAATATAGGGCACGCTTGACGCCTCGCTCAGCGCAAAAGAATCCATCTCATTCATCATAGGCGCATTACATTCCCTCAGTCTGATTGAAATATATGAGAAGGAAGAATATCATGATATGTTTTTGAATTGATGGAAATAAATGCTTTGACAAATGGAAATGGAAATAATAAGAAACTTCAAAAACGTCAAACATTTTGATAATAAAGGAGGGCAATATATTTTTGAATTACTGTAGAAATATTAAGGAAAAAAGTTGAGATCAGCCTAATCATTTTAATAAACATACTTTTCACTTCTCTCTGGACTGCAATTAAAACATAATACAATTTAAAAGAACTGGAACGACTGATCATGATGAAATAAAACATTTAATATTTCTATGCACGACTGTAATATTTATTTTTGAAATAAATAAAAAAAAAAACAGTCAGCTTTTAATATCAATGACAGACAAGTGATCGACTATTATAGGAAATGTCAATTGATAAAATCGATTACATTTTATAATTTACCAATTCACCCCATATATCTACTTCACACCTCTAATCTGTATCGATAAAACTGTCTCGCGTAAGTGGCATCGCCGATTGAAACATAATAGATATTTTAGGATCGATCTAATACATTTCTCGTAATGCTCGCTGCGACTACGCAATGTTTGAGTAAATATCATTGTATAATTTTGAAAACTTTTACGGGGAAATTTTAATAGCTTTATGCAAGCTATTTGCGTAATCACTCTTCATATGTCGGGGACATGCCCGTAAACGAAAGGGAACCCCACCTTAGGCCTGCAACTGTTTATGCTTACTCTAGGATATAAGCAATATTTTAACCTATTAAAGCATAACTTTTATTATAAAAATATCAGAAAATTATTTATGAATCATATGAAAAAAATAAAAACATTCTTGAACATGAGGTGTGCTTTTTGTCATTTTACCTCACTGCATTGTTAATCTTCATCGAATCATGAAAAACTGTTTATGCTGAAATAATGGTGAAAACGTCCCAAGTGGTTTTCAGCGGTCTTTACTTAAATGGTCGTAACTTTTGATCCTGACCATTAAATGAGACCATTTGAGCTGCTCATGGTAGCCAATTAAACAGCCTTTCATATACGGGAAAGTTTGTGAATGCAACAATTTTATTTTCCTAATGATATCGCTAACAAGAATGTATAATTTTTTCTGTTACAACCTGTATGTAGCATTTTAATATGTCAGAAATGTACCAAAATATACAAAGCTGAGAAATTGACCTTTGTAAAGCAGAGAAAAGCGGTATTTGACATTTGTAAAGCAGAAAATTTTTGGCCTTAGTTACATAATGCGAAGAAATGAATATTGGCCAACTGTGGTTTTGATTGTTTGCTGAAAAGAAAACACTTTATTTTTTAATTTTCCTCCATCTTTTTATAAAATTGGCTATTTTGATTTTTTGTTTTTTTGAATATCAAAATAAGAAAATAAAATGTGCAAATATATGATGCTAAAACTAAATGCGTGATTTAGGAAATAAACTTGTTTTTTTTTGTTTTTTTGATAAGACGATCTGATGCATCAACTGCAAAACTCTCGAGTACCCCATGCCAATTAAAATAGTGCTTAGTCAATCAGTGTAGCAATATATTTGTCATGCGAGTGCAAGAAAGTCGTATCTGCAATAGCTGCCATTTGTCATAAATTTGGATTGCACATTGTATAATCTCCAGTCTTGGGGTCAGTGGATCTTGAAATAGTTCTTCAGGTGACACCATCACCTGAAGAACCATTTCAAGAACCACTGACATAAGACAGTGACATTTTGAGGGATTTTTCACATTCTTGTGACAAGTTGTAAAATAAATATAACTTAGGGCAGCCATTGCAGATACAACTTTCTTGCTCTCACATGACCAACTAACCTTCATCTGTCTGGCCAAGATGTCTGAGAGCTGCTTGTGAACACTCATGGCCATCTTCACTCCACGCCAATGAATGTAGTTTTGCCTGCACCACCTTGAAGGGGATTCACTGTAAGTAATGACAATTAGAAAAGTCATGACATACGTAAGAAGACCTGCATGACAGCATTTTTCATACCCGATGCTAATATGTGACCCATCATATCGAAAGGTACCTTAAGGGTCCCAAAATGAAAACTTTTGGTCTCATCTGAAAGATTATATTTTAAGCTTTAAAAGGACACCTTGCATTTGGTTATTGGATGATCTATTGCAAAGTTACATCCAAATTGGTAAAAGGCATCGGGCTGATTCAGAAAACTATAGTTCTGAGAAAATTGAGTTTAAAGTTTCTGCACTGGTAAAACTTGAATGGAGAAAGGATTTTTTATCTTTTTAAAACATATGTCTTATGTTTTGGATGTGAACACTCATGGCCATCTTCACTCCTGGTTAATATGATAGAATACACTTTAAAGATACCATTTCTGATGAAATTAGAAATTCGACCTTGTACGTGATTTTTGATTATGCTCAGCTACATTGGCCCGTATCTCGTAATTTACTATGCCGACCTTAAGGTACCTTTTGATATGACGGGTCACATATTTTCCCAAATTGGACTGACTTAAAAATTGCCCTGATTGGAGAAATAACAGGAGGAAATGGGTTGTTCTGCAGGACTTTCTTTAGTAATTCTTCAGTGGATCATTCAAATACTAGTACTAATTTGTAAGCCTATGCATAACCAATAAATTTCAAAAATATACCAGATACAAGATTTATCATTTTGCGAAAAACGATGAGCATGATTGTTAAGTCAATTATCTCATACATTTTTCACCATGATCACCCATGTGTAACCAGCAACTTCAAAATGTCATCATTTATTTATTTCATACTTTAATTTAAACCAAAAAATATGTCCTTTTTCAGTGATATGCAAATTAAAAGACTAAAGTTACATGTTTGCTTATGCATGAGCAAAAACAAATCAACTGAAATCAATTTTGCAAGATAATATTTTTGAGGAAAATATCATTAAATTTGATGGAATAAACAGGAACACACATTTTGAAAAGTTCTACAGATACAAAATATTGATGATTTTTCATAAAAGATTTCATTGTTGTAGCGATTCAAGCATACTATAGGCAGGAGCGGACATCCGGGATGTCCTGTTTACATCCGGGACCTTTGTCCGTTTAGTGCAGTAAAAACAATGGCGGACTTCCCATTCAACTTTATGGAAAAAATGCTGGCTCTCGGAAATGTTGATCGATTCTGGAAAGTTTTCAAAATATTTTGATGTCAAAATCATGCGAGATGTGTAATATTCAAACTACAACAAGATGACAAACAGCTCATCATATCAGAAATTTCCTTCTTGCCAAAAAGTAATGATCGTTTTCACCGCCCACAAAGTCCAACATAAGTTATTTTTAGATCATTGCGCTGTGTATGACGCAGGTCTGCTTTTGGCTATTATAGACCTTTTCAAAATTCATTCGGAAATCTCAGGAACATCGATCTCATGGCGGTTTATTCAACCAATCACGTGCAAGCTCTTTACTATGTAAGATTTTGTCAACAAAATTTTCCAAAAATTTTCTCGCAATTTCAATGCAATAAAAGTGATAAATAATTACATCCAGACCCATACATTGGTAGAACAACTTTTGGCTGGTGATACCACATGCTCACTGACACAAAGAGTAAAATTTCCATTTGAAATTGGCTTATTAAGCTTAAAATTTCAAGTCACCTCAAGGCAATATCACTAAAAGTGCCTTGTTAGTGCTAACCCTAATAATTACAAGTTTGAATTCCTATGCAGTCAGTTAAAGGTAGGTATTCTGATCTGGTGACAAATTTAACATACACTTTTTTCATATTTGAATGAAGGGTCATCACCTAAATAAAGCAATTGTAAAGTTTCACTTACATACCTTGAGCCAAATTAATGCTACAGGCAAAGATGTGTCTGAAAGTGACCCATAGAAACATACAGGATATTTATTTTTGTTAACAAAATATTCCAGTAATTCAGCGCTTTTTGACCATATATCTTCAATTAAACATTATATAGGTGTGAAAATTTACATGGGTTATGAGAAAAATATGCACTTTCATGTGGTATCAAAATCTCTAATTTGATTTTGTGAGTGAAAGTGATCGGAATCCACACCTTTAACGTGAACATAGACTTTGCATTCTTGTTATTGTGTTATTAAGGCACTTTTTCTGTCAAAAATTGTTGGAAAGTTTAAAATCAGCTTCGGGAAATCTTGGAAAGTCGTGTTTTGAAAAGGTCTGTAGAGTGGCCCATGTGGGACGTAAGGATACATCATTGTTGATTTGTGATGATCACTCTTCAACACATTTGAATCCCCGGACCAAATGTACTTTAGGTCCCATCCAGAATTTTAAGGTTAGGGTTGAGGGTTAGTGTTAGGGTTAGGTTTAATTTAGGGTTAGGGTTAGGGTGTACAGTTAGTTTTAGGGTTACGGTTTAGGTATAGTTTTTGATGGGACCTAAAGTATACTTTTTATGAATCCCCTCATCAAATCCTGCTCATACGAACCTCTCGGAACAATTATTGAAGACCGCTAAAAGTGTTGCAAAATCATTGCGCCCTCCAGCTTGCTGACACAGATGTTGATGGCATCTGTGGGCTTCTTCCTTGGTCTTCTCATCACCTGTGGTAAAATCAAGGAATTAATAAAGGAAAGGGGAATTGGTACTCGCCGCCATTTTGATTTCACTTCATCCTATGGGACGGCAGCCATCTTGGATTGTCGCTCATGGAGGGCGAGTAATTGTACGTCCGACATTTTACGGCACCGCTTGCCACACTTTGAGAGTCTTTGCAATGGATCAGCGGGAAAATCAGAGTAAGTTGCAACACACGCTACTTGAAACACGGGCACGGTTTGCGTGTGAAGCAAAATGCACGCTGTATATACGAAGTGAAGATTTATGTAATTTGCCTGGATATCAGGCCAAACTCTAAATATATCAGGAGGTACAATAACTCTGCTCCATGAACGACACAAGATGGCGGCAAATTCAGATTCCCCTATAAAATTTCCTTGGGTGAAATGGAACAAAATAAAAATTGGATAATATCTTGAAAACTTGAAAACACAATTATGAACTAAATTTCTTGGAATTTCCTCATAAAAATACAATATTGTTATTAATGTTAATAAGCACATAATGTTGATTGTAAGATTTTGTTTTGAGGGGATGCATCCAGAACAAAACTGAACAATTTGAATATTTTTTAAATTTGTTTAACATAAGATTAAAGATGATTTAACCTTTTTATATGAACTATTTTGAATGGAATATTTGAAGGTTTTATGTCCGGTGTACGGGCCAAACCACAGTCGGCCGTCAAAGAAAAAATGTCACTATCAAACATTTTGTTGTGACGTCAAACTATGGGCAGCCATATGTGTTGTTGGTTTTAAACACCTTTCTTAATTTCACATGCCGATTATCAATTTTGGGTTCAGACACCGGTATGGGTTTTACACACCCTTTTGGGTATTTTAGATACCATTTTCATTGTAATAGACACCCCTATCAATTGTGTAGACACCTTTCTGTTGGTGACACCTTTTTGACACCTATGGCCGCCCATTATTTGATATCACAACAAAATATTTGGTCAAAAGATCTCATGCTGCCCATTGAGCAGCATGAGCAGCAATTCATGCTACTAAAGCTATTCAATGCTAAGGGTAGCATTCAACACAGGAAGCAGCATATCACCAACAGCGAACTCTATGGGGAGCTGCCCAAAGTCTGACAAGATCAGAGAACACAGATTGAGATTTGCAGGACACAGCTCTAGTGGGAATGAAATTGTATCTCAACTTCTGCATTGGGTTCCAACGCTTGGTTCAAGACCTCCGAAGACCTTCATTGACATCTTGAGGGGAAGATATATATACTGGCCTAGAAGCAAACAAAAACAAACGAGCAATGAAAGACAGGAAAATATGGAAGGCCATCTCAATTCGAGGACACCACTCTACATAGGCAGGCAGGCTGGCCTAACTGATTGTATGAAATCTTCTCCACTGATTACATAGCGGCAATGGGTAGCATTTGATCTACCTGATTGTATGAACACATTCTCCACAGAAAACATAGCGGCGATGGGTAGCAAGAGATCTCCACAACCTAGAGCACCTGGTTAACCCAGGTGGTAATGGGTAGCTAACCATGACCTACCTGATCGTATGAACACATTCTCTACAGATAACATAGCGGCGATGGGTAGCATGAGATCTTGACAACCTAGAGCGCCTGAGTATATAACAGCCCTGGCTAGACCTGGTGGCAAGTGCACCTGGTTAACCCAAGTGTTAACGGGTAGCTAACCCTGGAACTCTTGCTAACCTAGTTGGTAATGGGTAGCTAACAATGATCTACCTGATCATATGAACACATTCTCCACAGATAACATAGCAGCAATGTCTAACCTGAGATTATTACATCCAAGTGCACCTGCAACCCAGGTGGTAATGGGTAGCTAACCTTGGCACTCTGGATAACCCAGTTGGTAATGGATAGCTAACTGTGAACTGGAACCATACAATTTTGTGGGTTTTATGGTCCCAGCTATGACCTACCTGATGGTATGAATACATTCTCCGCAGATAACATATCAGCAATGGCTTACCTGAGATTATTACATCCAAGGTTAACCCAGGTGGTAATGGGTAGCTAACCTTGGAACTCTGGCTAACCCAGTTGGTAATGGTAGTTAACCATGACCTACCTGATCATATGAACACATTCTCCACAGATAACATAGCAGCGATGGGTAGCATGAGATCTTGACAACCTAGAGCACCTGAGTATATAACAGCCCTGGCTACCCAGGTGGTAACGGGTAGCTAACCATGACCTACCTGATCGTATGAACACATTCTCCACAGATAACAAAGCGGAGATGGGTAGCATGAGATCTTGACAACCTAGAGCACCTGAGTATATAACAGCCCTGGCTACCCAGGTGGTAACGGGTAGCTAACCATGACCTACCAGATCGAATGAACACATTCTCTACAGATAACATAGCAGAGATGGGTAGCATGAGATCTTGGCAACCTAGAGCGCCTAAGTACATAACAGCCCTGGTTAGACCTGGTGGCAAGTGCACCTGGTTACCCAGGTGGTAACGGGTAGCTAACCATGACCTACCTGATTGTATGAACACATTCTCCACAGATAACATAGCGGCGATGGGTAGCATGAGATCTTGACAACCTAGAACACCTGAGTATTTAACAGCCCTGGCTACCCAGGTGGTAACGGGTAGCTAACCATGACCTACCTGCTCGAATGAACACATTCTCTACAGATAACATAGCGGCGATGGGTAGCATGGGATCTTGGCAACCTAGAGCGCCTGAGTATATAACAGCCCTAGCCAGACCTGGTGGTAAGGGGTACTCAACCATTAATCTACCAAGCTTTGTGATGTGACCTTCCCTAAAAAAAAGAGAAGCAAATGGTTGTTAACATTAAACTTGGGTGTTTTACTGAAAATATATAATCTGTAATAGGCATAATAAAAAATTATTGGACAGTATAAACCAAAATCCAGAATGCAGGGCCCACTGTTTATAAATGCAAACCTTGCCCTGCATTTATTTTTGTTTATATTGTCCAAGAAAATTTTGATTTGCCTATAGAATGAGTCAATTTCTTATGGGTTTATCTGTGGAATTGGAGACTTACGAGCATTTTGTGTGCATGTGTACAAAATATGTTGTCCTATTTTTTAATTCCCAATTAAAGTTTAAACTTAAAAACCCATAAAATCTGGGTCCAAATTTTGCGCCAGATTCAAATCAAAGATTTCGTCTGTCATCCCAAACCAGCCGTAAATGCAGCCTTGTTTTCGTTTTTTTTTTTAATTTTTAAATATTTGCAAAGACAATGTTATAAAGATTAAAATGACACCTAAATAAACTTCACTAGATTTCCAGAAGTCAAAGTTTTCTGTTGATTGTCCTATATGAAGAGTTTGTTTCCAAAAGGGCCTAAATCCACTTTTGGTCAAAATTGAGTTATTGGTGCCATAGTGTAGTACTATAGTAGTAGATTAATGGAACCAAGCCATTTTTCCTAAAAGTTGATTTCATAGAGTTTACCAGTACACACAAATCTGTGTTTGTTTCCAAAAGGGCCTAAATCCACTACAGTTTGTTTCCAAAAGGGCCTAAATAATCCATTTTAGGGTGTAAACAAACCTCTCAATAAAAAATAAGCAATAAAGTTTTGATTTCCATAAATGATGTCACTGTAGTGAGAGGACCTATCCCTAACTTGTGAAGCAGTAAAAACTCAAAAATAAATTAAACATGACAAGAAATTATCCATTTGCTGATATTCAGATGGATTTAGGCCCTTTTGGAAATAAACTCTAAATGAAAAAAGTATCCCCAAAAAGAACAAAAATCAACTTTGGTTAAAAATTTAGTTATTGGTGCCAAAATGTAGTACTATAGTAGTAATCTCATGAAACCAAACTATTTTCCCAGAATTTGCTTTAATTTAGCTTGCCAGTGCACAAAAATCTCAGTTTATTTCCAAAAGGGCCTAATTCCATAGTTTATTTCCAAAAGGGCCTAAATCCAATTCATAGTGAAAATAAAACTCTCTATAAAAAATATATTATAAAGCTCTGATTTCCGTGAGTGGTTTCAGTTTTGTCAGAGTGCTAACGCCTAACATTTAATGCAGTAAAAACTTGAAAATGATTTTACCATAACAAGGAATAAGTTTTTGCTGATTTTCTCAGAACTATAAAAAGTGGATTTAGGCCCTTTTGGAAATAAACTCTTCATATACAGATATATTTCATATTTTCGATCATTTTCTTGAATTGAAATTTCGCTAGTATTTTTAAGTCGGCACAAGATTTGTGAATCATCAATTAATGATGAAAATAAACGATTGTGCATAGTTATATTATTGTCATTGATTGTTGTAATTATTCTTGCAAAATCTTGTTAATACTGCCATTTGTTTACCAAGAAAATACAAATGTGACCGTCCATCCCAAACCAGACGTAAATGCAGCCTCTAGCCATTTTCACTTTTTTAAATATTTGCAACGACCATGCTATATATAAGGATTAATGATCTTCCCATGATTTCCAGAAGTCAAGTCATGGTCTGTCAAAGGTTGTCAGGGAGTAAAATGTGTAACTGAGATAAACGCGTTCAAAGATCAGTAAAACCTACATTTTCTGTTGATTGTCCTCAAAATAAACAGATATATTTCTTATTTCAAATAATGTTTTTTGAAATGAAACTTTGCTGGTGTTTTAAAGTAAGCACATGGATTGTAAACCTGTCAAAAAAATCAATTTCGGAAAATTACGACTTTGACACATATTTTCATCTGTAGCGCAAAATGAAGTTTCCTGCAATTACGGCTCCTTTGGATTGGACAGCCACAAATTACAGTATCAGTTACAGTTCCTCAGGTGAGTGCTAGAAAGTCGTATCTGCAATAGCTGGAATTTGTCCTAAATTTGAATTTCATACTTTATAATCTCCAGTCTTGGGTCAGTGGTTCTGCATTTCAAGAACCACTGACATAAGACAAGGAATTTTTGAGGGATTTTTCACATTCCTGTGACGAGGTGTAAAATAAATGTAACTTAGGGCAGCCATTGCAGATACGACTTTCTTGCACTCACATGACGACTGTTGCCATCTTCTGAAAATATTGTTCAACCCAGATGCTGCTTCTGTATTGCTTATATTCAAAATGCGACCTATGCAATATCACTACCTGCAAGTCTTGTTATGTTAATTGTTGGCGACACATTGTTTTTTTTTTTTTTTGTTGAGGGCAATTTTTTTTAGGAGAGGGTGAAGATTTGCATCTGAGAAACCATCCTTTTAAATCATGGCTAATCACATTTTTAGATATCTCGCTAAGGCCTTAAAAAAATTGTTTGGTTGGCGTAACCCGACCGACCCTATTTTTACTGCCGACCCTAAATATTCTTATTTTCTTGAGTATGGTAAAAACCTCCAAATCCCAAATTTGATGGGAATCGATTCATGGGGGCCAAAGATATGGCAAATGACAAAAATGACAAATAAAAGATGTGTTACAGAAAACGTGAAGATGTGTTTGTACATGTGTCGTATATTTTGTGTTCTTGTATGTGAAACATAGGCTAGACTTAAAAAAAAAGAACGAAATCAAACCTATCTACCCTATTTTTTTTTTCTATGTTACGCCAATCAAACAATTTTTTTAAAGGCCTAATAAGATCCATTATGTTCAAGTAAGTAGGGAAGATATGAAATTTTGTACCTACCTATCTATAGCACCATAGTAAAAAAGTTGACGGAGAGCCTCTAACAGCATCCTTTCTTCAGGGACGTCAACATACGGAAATCTACAAGAAAATAAGAAACCATTAAAAAAAAAAACCCTCTCACATAATGTAGCAAAAATACTAAATTTTAACTGCACAATTGCAAGTTCATTCCTCCACCAATAATGGCTCCTTTGTACAGTGTACCTTGTTTGCAGGTGATCATTTGTACAATTGTTCATTAGAGCCCATATCAAGTTTACAAGTTACGGTCAAGCTTGGATAGGGTCCCCGTTGCAGTAAATGTATAAACCTCGAGTCAAACTTTTTCTCCAGTAATATACTGGGAATCATATTATTATACCTTAACAGCATTATTTCAGGTGCCTATCTTTGGAATTCAGAGAGCACAAGCCCATTAAGGGCGTGCTAAGAACCAAAAATGAGCGTTAAGTGAGGGTTTGGGAACCCAATGAGCGTTAAGTGAGGGTTTGCCACAAAACTGTCACTAACGGCTGCCTTTCCAGAGGTTTATACTTTGAAATTTGTTTCTTAGCACGCCTGTTATGTGCATATGATTCTTAATTCCAAAGATAGTCACCTGAAACAATGCTGTTAAATTATGCTCCCATGTGGTTTTAACCCGCTGGTTGAGCCCTCTCGACTATTTCTGGAGTACAGACTCTACGGAATGGCTCGGGTCTGTCATGTTTTTGACACCACTGAATGTACATGTACGTATATTTAGGCTGGTTTGTCGAAGACATGCAGATTTCATCCTGTCTGATGATTGGGAACCCAATGAGCGTTAAGTGAGGTGATGAGATGAGTGTCTGTCGTGGTGGTCGTATGACCAGCGTGACATCAAAGTGTGAAAACTCGACTTTGCCGCATCTGGAACTATTTGCGGCAAGCACGACAAGGCGATATCAATTACCCTGTAGCAACGACACTATATTTTGAGTTGGAATAAATTCAACTTTACTTGCGACAGACCATCGCAGCAATATGCAAATGAGTCTTGCTAAATTACAACCAACTAAAAATTGCAAATGCTTGGTTGTCTGCCGCAACAACAAACTTGGTCGTCTGCCACAACGACAGCTATTACGAAACCACCTTTAATTAAAACAACCAGCTAGATAGCTCTATGAGACAATTAGCATACAGTAAGTTCCACGCCCAATGGAATTTCATGCACACTCAATTTTGGTGCCATTGGGATTCCAATTCAGTATAACTTCTGTACTGTAAACAAGGGCCTTACTGATTGTGGTAACTTGACTGATGTAATAAAATATTTTTAAGACTTACTGTATAATGTTATGGATACCCATACACTTCAAACTGAGTACTACACTGGTTAGACTGGTTCTTTGAATTTCAGGAATCATGTTCTCCACCATACAATTCTTGTACAAATCCCTGCAGAAGGAGAAAACAAATTAGTTGAATTCTATGACTGTATACGCCAATATTTTCACGCTCAGTAATTTTTGTGAAAAGCCAATTTTGAGCAATTTTGCACGCTTTAGTTTTTGCGCTTGGGATTTTTTCAATGTGCAGTGGTTTATACATACCACTTTTGGCGCTACATTTATTTTCGCATTAGGCGAACTGAGCTCGAAAAACGTGAAAATTAATATAGCGCGAAATATACCACTTTTACAGTACATAACTGTTGTTAACATAATACTGAGATATACCTATGGGTGGCTACTGTATCACATGAGGAGTAAAATAAATTATAACTTTGTAGGCATTAATATTATTGATATTATTGATGTATCGATGACTTTACTACATAGTTTTATGGAACTTTTTATAACCTGCTCAAGACTTATTATGTTATGGATACCCATACACTTTAAACTGAGAACTAAGCTGGGCCATAGCCCTCACTCCCCAGGGGCAGTCAAATATGAAATGGATACAAGTGTAAGGGCCGTGCTTCGACAGGCTGGGGCATTCTGTGTGAGCAAAGGCTCAAAAAATGAGGGGTTATTAGGTGAGAGCCTGATTTTTGGCATTCAGTGAGAGAAATACAAAAATATGAGGGCTTATTGGTCAAAACATGAGGGGTCATTGGGTGAGAGCCTGTTTTTGGCATTCAGTGAGCGAAAATTTGCATTTGTTGAGAGAAAATATAAAAAACTATGGGGTCTTTGGGTGAGAGCACATGCAATTGTAAAATATTAGGGTCTTTGGGTGACAGCGATGCTGAAAAGGGGGTCTTTTGACCCTTACATACACGTCGCCTCCAGAATGGGGCTGCCCCCTCCGGGCCTCACTCCTCAGAAACTTTGTTCAGAACAACAACCAAAAAAAAAATGCAAAAAACCAAAAGACAGAAATATGTCTATTCTCTATTTTTTTTCTACCAAAAATAGGTATAAAAGGAATTTTTTATGATCAATCCAGTGACTTACACTCATGCCTTCAGCTTTCACCATCTTGTCTGATGGTTTTACCAGAAAGCAAATGTTTTGCAGTAGGGGGACCGAAATTGATTTCAAATAAAATTAATCCACCCATTGACCTTGACGTTGGGCTGCGATCACAAAGAAGTATACTGTCATTCGCTATATGCTTGTTATATTTTATACAGGCACGGTGAGGTAAACATTTTTTTCCGAATAGTGGCCTGTAATGTGACCCGGTAGCATCAAATTTCACGTGTTCGATTAAATCTATACGCGTTCCTCAGTGAATTTTGTGCACCGTATAACTGAACTTTTTTGTTGAGAACAATTTTTTCGCTCACAGAACGTTACTGACGATACGGCAGATGGACACATGGATCGCTAGGGCATTACAGGGCATATCTGTCTCTTCATGGTTTTGCAGTAAGCAGTGTGTCATACATGTCATACACGTTCTTGCGTCTTTTGAATGGTTTCATTTTAAATACGTAAGGGGGGTCAAAATATTTTAGAACCCAAATTTAACAAAATTGTCTTTATGACAAAGTTGAACTAAGTAATGCAGATTTGCGAAGCAAGTAATTTATAACCGTAACAAAGACCAGATATTGTGTGTACCCTATCATGCATTAATGCTTCCTATTGGAAATTTGCTACAGGTAGTCATGCAAGTAGTTTGTGATGAAATATGCCCAAAATGCAAGATTAACTTCCGATTTACGGGCATTTCATCACTAACTACTCACATGATTACCAATACAAATAATCCCACACAAAGCAATGCATGATGGGATAAACACTATATCTTCTCTTACCATTACACGTGGTAGGTTTTCTTTGATGATCAATTATCTATCTTAATTAAAAGTTCAAGGTGAATATCCAATGTGAATGGGCTGTTAAATCACTTGTAATTTGACGATCACATCCCGTCTTATTAATTCCTTGTAACATGATACTCAGTGCTAATCAACTGTGACTTCATAATGTGTTAATAACCCTTCTGTTTGTAATGACACAATACTGCTATAAAAGAATGTATCAAAGTTCTTGAAAAAAAAAGGAAATTATATCAAAAAAGTGAAAGCATGCTGATCTCATACACCAATGCCAAGAAGCAGAATGGAACATACAACACTTCCTGGTTAGGCGACGAAAAAAACAACCTATTTTACGGGCGGACGGACCTTTAGGGTCGGTCGGTCGGGTGAATTTTTTTTGCTACATTTTTTTTTAATATAATAAAATTTTAGCAAAAAACCGGGTGATTTTACAAGGATTTGGCAAAACTAAATTTTTTTTTTTCCAAAATGCAAATTTAGGATTTGTCAAGTCCATAAAACAGGATTTTTTCCTGTCCCTTTAGCGGATGGTCCGCAACCAAACCCTAAGAACATCTTTCAAAAATGTGATGCGTCAAAACGAAAGTACTTTGGTCCAAAGTCAAAGTTTTTTGTATAGGTGGAGAGCTTGTTTATATCTCTTGAAGGGCCCTTTCAACCCTTTTTTACAGAAATGGTTTTTGCTCTGTAACTCAGCAACAGATAAGGCCAAAGAAAAAAAATAGTCGGTCTCAGCTTCCCACGCGCATAGCTTTTAAAAATCCAAATTTAGCACATTTCTTTTTTTTTTTAGGTTTTTGAGAGATTTTCAGGTTTTTTTCATCTTATTTTCCTACTACTGGAAAAAAAAAGTTAACTGCCGCGAAAAAAAAAAAAGGGGCCGAAAAATGCAAAAAAAATAAAAATTAAAAAAATAAGGGGTATTTCCGCATTTTTTGGCCTAATTAAATTCAAATAAAAGTATACATTTTGAAAAGCAGATTTGCATACTGAACATGATGTCAGGTCATTTTTGGCCCAAAATGGGTAATTTTGGCCCAACATTTTATGGGAAAGCTAACTAACTTTTGCTTTCGTTAAAATATTCATACAATTATAACTTTTACTTTGGTAAAATTTTGAACCATTTTACTTTTTAGAATCTAGAAAGCAATATCTAGGAACACATTTCTCAAATTTTTGTTTTAGTTTTTGAGATATTGACAAAAATCCCACTCCTGCCACCATTTTTGGCAAAATATGACACACTTTGACCTATTTTTGGCAATATTTCAAAAAATAAGATAAAAATCAAAAAATTGAGAAATGCGTTCCTAGATATTGCTTTCTATTTAGGTTCTTAAAGGAAAAACAGTTCAAAATTTTACCAAAACAAAATTTAGATAGCTTTCCCGTAAAATGTTGGGCCAAAAACATGATTTTTGTACCTTAAGGCCAAAATATCACATTTTGGTCCAAAAATAACCTGACCTTCATATTCAGTATGCAAATCCACTTCTAAAAAAGTATACTTTTATTCGGATTTAATTATCCGTTGATGAGTTACAGAGCAAAAACCTTTTTCGAAAACGAAGGGTTGACAGGGCCCTTAAAGCAATACTATAAAGTGTTAAAAATGAAGCGCCCCCTATCACCCACCACTTTTGATTTTTAAGCTTAATGGATTTGTTTTGGGTAGATAATAATACCCTCCAAATGGTTTGGCTTAAATATGCTTATTTTTTCTGTTATGGCCATTTATTGAATTAAATTCGGGATCCCGAATTTAATTCCACATGTATTAGTATAGGAAAGCCTGCATATGCTTTTTATCCATTTGTCGGTCGCAAAACAATTTTTTTGACAAAATACATTTGAAAACGCCTTTAGATAGTCACATTCCTTCATTTTATGCTATTTTTAATATAAACCATTTTTGATGAAAATTTTATAGTATCGCTTTAATATGGCTACAAATTTGTTTTTTGGTTCAAAAGTTATGGCCAAAAACATAACAACCGAGATCAGACAATGGTGATTACATCTTCAAAGTAAACCATGACGACAATGAAGTCTCGGGGGGGGGGGGGGGGGGGGGAGGCACAGGCAGCACAAATTTTGGAGGCTAGGGAACTGACAAGCTAGGGAAAAAGTAGGGTCTTGGGAACTCTCCAACCCTGGAAAATAAAGGGTCATGGGAACTGTTTTGGTCAATAGCAGATATAGAAACGCTATTAAAAAACACTGCTTTGATAACATTTACTTCTTCTCCAATGAGGTGTATTAACTTAGACTAAGGATCGACTTCTTGAGAACTCACATGCTAATGAACAACCCTCACAGGTAGGGAGCGGAAAGAGAGCGGGCAGCTCAGCTGACAGCTTTCTTTGAGGAATCTTGAGAACGGAGATTTCAGAAAAATGCATAGCTAGAGAACGGCGATCAGCCGTGAAAAAGGGGGTCTTCAAAGTGGTACATACCCGTATCACCAATATGCTTGAGTGCCCTCCCCGGGAATGAAGTCTACAAAATGCCATTGAATTATTGAAATTATGAGCACTACTTTAAAATTTGTTAGCAAATTTTGTCATCATAAACCTAGTAACACAAAGTCAAAGCACTAAGCTTAATGAAATTTCAAATTGCATGCCATGTGGCCTCCATTAGCC
>JXSR01S047297.1:2291-29021 GCA_000969725.1 Ophiothrix spiculata
ATATTTTATTTCATATTTTAAAATATCTCTTTACATGAAATTTGAGTATATTTCAGAAGATTGCATGATATTAGATCACATCTTGGATTTCTCATTGAATAGCGTGTCAATTCAAACACCTCATTTTTTGACAATGTGTAGGTATATGTATGTCAAGATTATGAGTAATGCACCGGTCAGTTGATTCTTCAGCCCCAGGGTACTACAGGAAATGGTTGTATTGCCCCCTCCCACTTATCCCGTGTTGGTAATTAAAATGTGGCAAGTTTTCTATCTCAATATATGTAGAAAAATGTTTGTAAATGTTATATATTTTCTTTGTAAGTGTTTTCATCGAAATTAGATTGGACATACGTTTGCGAGACGAGTGACAGGAATGCCATTGAATTCTTCCAGTATATGTGAAAAATATGTGATATTATCGACCGACTTTCCTCTGAGGTTTTACACAACACTTGTTCACATGTGCATTCTTGAAAGTACTTATACCAGTGTTCCCGCTAAGGCTGTATGTTGCGTACAAAATTTGGCGCAGAAGCTCAAACATTGGCGCAAGGGGTTCCCAAAACAAAACAAAAAAGTTAAAAATATGGGTTTTTTATGCAGTGTTCACTTATTTCAGTTTTATTCAGATTATATTCAAAATTGCTCTCATGATTGTTGAGGTGATCTTTCCAAAATTGGCGATGGCGAGATGTATTTTTTGTTTTATGTCACTCTGGCGCAAAGTCAAAATCCTTAACAGGAACACTGCTTATACTATTGACATTCGGCTTTGATTCAAATTTGATTCAGTTGCAGAAATTTAAGGCCTTACAGAAATTCCAATATATTGACCGACTTTCAATGTAATTTTTTTAATTGAATTCAGATGTAACTTGAAGACTTTCTGAAGGATAATATTGGTACTGTGATTATCATGGGTGTTATATTAAAAGCAATTGTTCAGAATTTGTAAGTTGCCATGCATCTCCCAGTTCATTTTAATGTAAAAGCTTAATTCTAAATGTCTTGAGATTTAAAAGAAAATTGCCCAGAAATTTCTCCATCGTATCCCACCATGAATAAAATCATCTATGAAATGCTCTGGAGAACTCAGAATTTTTGATGAAGGGTGATCAAGGTTTTATTACCATGCTATAAAATGTGTTAGCTCTGAATCAAACATATACTCTATGCTGATCATGTTAATGTCACCATAAAAAACCCAAATGTTTTTATGTATGTATGGAAATTCCTTCTTGAAGCATGAACACCAATGTGTAGATGTATAAAAAAAACTGAATCATTACCTTATAGTCCAATTTTATTTAAAACAAAATGTTATTTTATCCTGATTTATTAATCTAGATCTGTAAAAGATTTGTAATTTGTAAATTTATAACAAATCCTGGATCATTATTATTTGTAGTCAAATTTTTAATCTTAGTTCCGTTTATCCCATGTTGTTTTAGCCAAAATTATTAATCTAAACCAGTGGATGATTTGTTATAGATATTTCTGTTCAAATACTTTTTGTATAATTATGTTGAAATGATTATTTAATGTATTACTCATTGTACATTTATGCCACCTGTGATTTGATTCATTATTATTTAGGTTTAATCTGTAAAATGCAAGGAATAATCACTGGTTTTAACTTTTATTCTTATTGGGATAAGGCCAAAAAAAGAAACAAGTTTGTTTCTGGTAACCTGTGCACGTTTCTGTTACATATTTCCCGCATTAATTTTTTTTTTGTATTTCGTATCAAAACAAAATCTTATTGTTGATAAATAAAACAATTCTGTAAAAAAGCTTACTGGAGACTTGCGTAAAAACAAATAAAGATGCAACAAAACAAGTCGCATGTTGTATTATTGAACATGAAAGAGAAACCAATAAGGGCGGCTAAAGTTATATACAAAACCTTTGTGTTTAATAATGATATTAATTGATAATATAAGAAACCAAGAGCATTGTTTTAATGTGTTTTTCTTTCTGCATTTTTGGTAAAAAAAAAGAAGAAAAATAGCATATCGCATTGCATTTTTGAAAAGTAAAAAATAAAAAAAGAGCATATCCCATTGTACTTTTCAAGCATGTTACCAGAAACAAACTTTTTTTTGGCCTAAGGCACTTTGTTTGCTAGTGGTTCATAAGTCATAGAGTTGCAACAAGTTTCTTTAGACCTGGGATGCATGCATTTATATACTTCTTGTGTACATTTTATGGAGAGTTTGTTTAATGTTATAAAACATTTCTATGTGTAGTTGAATTGCTTGGATATTATGAGGAAATTCTTGAACCCATCAGTTGCTTCTATGGGGTTACATACTACATTCTCATGGTTGTGTCATTAAAGGAGCATGGTCCAATTTGTCAAAATTTAGTTTTCAATATCATATGAAAGATGCCCACTCAAGAGGCCCCAGTTTCAAATTTAAGCTAAATGGTTCAAACTGCTTTGATTTTATGGCCAGTTTTGTATTTCAGAGCTGCCTATACGTTACTGTATCAAATTAATTGTGGTTACCATAATTAGCCACATTTTTATATATATCTCCAAAATGGAACATAACTCAGCAGTGAAATTTCACATGGTTTATGAGAAAAATATGAGCAACATTTTGGTATCAAAATCTCAAAAAGTTTGAAAAAAAAGTTGAGGCAATCGGACCAGGTTATTAATGCACTATAGTGACAATATTGAGTCAGGCCCTTTACAGTCAAATATTTCCTTATTGTGGTACAATAATTTGCATAAGAGGCTTAAAAGTTTGTGATAATGGCTGGGTCTCAGTTTACAAGAGAGAATGACACTTCTGAATACCAACTTTCCCTGGTCCGAATACATGATACATCACATAGTGTAGATTCAGTATGGTACCATTTTAGTGTTCCGATATGTTTGATTAAAACCAGTCATTATTCTTCGCAAATAGTTTGATTTATATTTACCATAATATATATATATATATATTCCAATGTTTGTAGCTATTTCTACCTAAACAATGATTTGAACATTGAAATTTTGCTCAAGTAATTTTAAAAATATTGAAAATTTTGTTTTTTTAGTTTTGAAGTCTTGTGTTCATATTTTTCCAAATTATAAACATCCACTTAAAAGTATGTTTTCGGTTGTATAATATGGATCAAGAATGCAAAATATGTGCAAAATTTCTATGTTTGTTGTATCTGCTATTCTATTTGAAATACATCACCCCTTGGTAATTAATGCAAAAACAACCACATGTAAAGGGGATATGTATTTCAAATGGATTAGCAATAATCATCTCAATTTATTCCCAAACATGAAAATGTACATGGCAGCTATATTATGCAAGGAATAGTGCTTGAAAATTTGTATAGCTGCCCTGTACTTTTTTCATTGCAGGGGGTATAAATCTAAGTCTTATACCTTTTTGCCAATTGTAATATGTGACCTATACTATAATACTTTACTATGTGAAGTAGATGATTTAAACCCGGATTTGAAATAAATGAAATGTGTTTTATATAATAAGAAATTGAAAAAAAAATTGTCATTGATGATTTTGTGTGTCTTCTACAAGGAATTTACCAAGGGGAATTAGATAAAATTAGCACACTGTTCCATCAAAATTTGCTCGTTCAGACAAACAAAGCTTCACAAAAAACTTGAAGGCACAATAACTACTGCGCCTGTTATGTATCAGGTACGGTGTATGGGCAACCGACAAATGAGGCCCGAAAGGATCGCCCAAATTTTTTGGATGTAACTCTTAAAAACTAACAAGCAAAAAAAAGTTCTCACAAGTGCACAGATGACTACGATCTATAATTTTTAAAACATTTGATACAAAGTAACGTAGGATTTTTAAAAACATTTGTACCAATGCATGGATTTTCAGCTATGCAGTCTAAATTTGGCCTAATTAGTTCTGAAAATGTTGATTTCACTTTGTTAGGGGGCTTGGATTATCTTAGGAAGGGGTGGGTCCCAAAAAAGTTGGAAAGTTGAACATTTTATGAAACCCTTTTGAGTCTGTTCTAACAATCGCTACTTTCGATGAAATAATTTTGTGACCCCCCATTTTCATGTCAAACAATCTATGACCCCAGTATATTTAGTACCCACCCCTTCTGAAAAAATGCTAGCCCCCGTAGATCCTGCTACTTATTGATGTGCAATGTGAATGCGATTGACAATGCAAGTACTTATTTTGATTATTTAGCAAAATAATATTTGCCCCTTGGCTCCCCTGCTTTATCAAATGGAATGACCCAATAAAATATTCCATTTGATTTTAGGAGCTAAGTTTTGATTTAAAAGCAAAGTAGTATTTTCCAATTGGAATCTATTTTACATAATGGTATAACCCAATGGAATATTCCATTTTCGTAGGGAAGATTTTTTATCTATTTAGCAAATTACTGTCCCTCAACTCTCAACATCACCCCTGTGTTATAAAATGGTACAACACCCCACCTGAATGTTCCACTACTTTATAGGGGTGATGGTTTGATTTTGCAACATATTATTTGCCAATTGGCACCCTTCTTTTATATAATGGAATAACCCAATGGAATGTACCATTATTTTCACAGGGATGAGGTTTTGATTACTTGGCAAAATAGTATAGCACTTTCAACTGCCCCCCTTTGTTATAAAATGGTTCAACCCAACAGAATGTTCCATTATTTTTCAGGGATGACAGTTTTATTTAACAAAATATTTCACCCTTGTTTTTCAAAATGGTATTATAACCCAATGGAAATTCCATTACTTTCACAGGGGTGAGGTTTTGATTACTTAGCAAAATAGTATTTGCCCCTCCACTTTCACCCGCACCCCTGTTATAAAATGGTACAACCCAACAGAGTGTTCCATTATTTTTCAGGGGTGACAGTTTAATTTAGCAAAATATTTCACCCTTGTTTTTCAAAATGGTATAACCCAATGGAATAATATTCCATTACTTTCACAGGGGTGAGGTTTTGATTACTTAGCAAAATAGTATATGCCCCTCCACTTTCAACCGCATCCCTGTTATAAAATGGTACAACCCAACAGAATGTTCCATTATTTTTCAGGGGTGACAGTTTTATTTAGCAAAATATTTCACCCTTGTTTTTCAAAATGGTATAACCAAATGGAATATTCCGTTACTTTCACAGGGGTGAGGTTTTGATTATTTACACCAAATAACCATTCCGCAATATTATTTATTATAAATCAGTTTATTCCACTTAGTGGTCTCTTAATATATAAACAATATATACATATACAGTGATATAGATATTATTATATAAAGCAATATTCACTTATATATAGAAATCAGGAGTCAAAACATTCAGTCAAAGGAATGTTATATAAGCAATATTCATGCCAAGTGCAATGATAAGAATATTTTTTGCCAAATGAATTATTTCATTTAAAGCACAATGACATCAAAATTTTGAAAGTGCACAAACCAAGTCATAATTAGCAATATAGAGACCATGTCCGATAGGTTGTTTTGGTCACAATGATATGTCAAGAGGTGTTGGATTGAATCTAACTTTGATTGTGATGGCCAGTCGCTTGCTAACTGCAGCAATTATGCATTCGAGGTGTGAACAACTCAACATTTGTCAATGTTTTCTAAAAAGAGGAAAAACATTGGAAAATGTCAAAATTGGGCTGAATTTGAAAGCTAAAATTTCGAAAAAGGAGAAAATATCACACCCCTGATTTATGGTGGTGCTACATTATGACAACTCTCTGAATTGCAAAGACATGATCTGTGCAGGTACAACGAAACATGTACTACTCTGAAACAGTTCATGAGGCAGCCAGAGAAGAGGTTTAGCTCAGGAGTTGCTGCTTCACGTAATGAAAATATTCTTTCCATTACCGACACAAAAACAAATAATTTTTAATATTATCTATAAAATATGTGCCCCATCATATCTAAAGGTACCTTAAGGTCGGCATGGTATATTACGAGATATACGGGCCATTGACGCTGAACATAGTCAACAATGACGTCCAAGGTCGAATTTCTAATTTCATCCGAAACATTACCTTTGAAAGTGTATTCTATCATATTATTCAGGTTCCAACATCCCAAAATATAAGAAAAATGTGTTAACAACCAAGCTAAAAATCCTCTCTCCATTCAAGTTTTACTCAGTACAAAAACTTTAAACTCAATTTTCTCAGAACTATAATTTTCCAATTCAGCCCAATTCCTTTTACCAATTTGGATGTAACTCTGCAACCGAACATCCAATAACCAAAAGCAAGGTGTCATTTTAAAGCCTGAACTTTCAACTTTCAGATAGACCAAAAAATCAATTTTGATTTTGGGCCCCTTAAGGTACCTTAAGATATGACAGGCCACATATTATCTATTTGTTATACAAATAATCCCAAAATGATTTTTCAGTAGAAATTGCTGAACCCAAAACATAGATAGCTAGTTAAATTTCAATTATACACTTGCTCAAGTGTCGGACAGATGAGGACCCACTACACTTTGGTCATCAATAAATAGACGGGAATTGGGAGACTTTTTCTTCATCTGCAACTAAACATAATCCTACTTACACACGTGTCATAGACACTGATGCGCGAGTTGTACATACATGTCTACTGCAATGCCGTGTTCAGCTACCCATACGCTTATCTGTATCAGTTCACGATGTGAAAAGGCCTGCCTATTTGGTGTTGACCCAAGTATAGTTACAAAACAGACTTGACAGAATTGAGGACATTTTTTAAAAAGAGTTTTGAATGCCCAATCCAGTCAAGTTTAGTTATTTACCAAGATACAAGTGACAGTATGTTACAAATATTAATGATGTTTCGGAGCAAATGTCATGGAATGGCTCGATCTCCAAGACAGACATTAACACTTCAGTGTGCAATCTTGACAGAGTTAAGAAAATTTAGGAGTTTTGAACATCCAACCTAACACAGTTACAGTTATTTTCCCCAAATAAAAGTGACAGTGTATTTTACAATTACCAATGGTGGTTTCAGAGTGGTGTCTGCTATAGGAAGGTTGCAACCCACAATGACAGACATCAACATTTATGTGTGCAATATCAACACAATTAAGTGACTATTAATGAGCAAAAATACATTTGACTTTTGAACATCCAACCTAACCCAGTTAGTTTCCCAACTACAAGTGACAGTGTATGTTACAATTATTTATGGGGGTCACAAAGTGTCATTCCTGGGATGTTGCAACCAGGGATGCAAGTAATTGAAGTCAATATTTCCTGAAATGACCAAAACTTTCCTGGAAAAGAGCACTTTTCTTATTCTTTTATACAGGGATAAATTTCCTGAAAACAACAAATTTTTGGTAAAATTTCCTGAATTCAGAAAATGTCCTGAAAACTTGCATCCCTGGTTGCAACCTCTCCATGTAATCAAAACAGAGAGATTTCTTACATATTTTTGGCAATATTTAAAAAAGTAAGGGGGAAAAAAAGAGAAATTGAGAAAACTTGTGTTCTACCTCAACCTTATGATAAGAAAATGTGATGCAATCTGGCAAGCCTGTCCCATTACATAACCTACACATTACTTATAACATTACCAAGTCAAATCAAAATGTGTCCTGGTAAACATTATAATATTAATAAGGCCTACAAAATGTTTTGAATGGCGTAACACGGCTGACCCAAAAAGCCTCGACTGGATTTTGTTTTACTTTTCAGAAAAAAAAAACAAGAACAACGATTGTCATTATTTCCAGAAAAAAATCTTACTCTTCAGAAATAAAATTCTTACTTTTCACATACACCCACACATAAATCATACTTTTTATGTTCCAAATACACAATGATTCAATTAAAACAAGCAATCATACATTTTCTTGGTTTCTCTTATATCTGCCAAAAATAAACAATGGTTTTTTTATCCTGATCGACCAATCAAATTTCTTTCTCCATGTTACACCAATCAGAATAAGCCTATATGTGATGACTCACCCAAAAAAAGGGGACTTTGCGACAGAACACATTTCAAGAAACTGATGAAAATACGCAGCGAAAAATAAAGTGAATAATAAGAATTTCCAGCAGATTTTCTGTTGTAAAAGTTGATCGCCTTTACCAATTTCAACAAATAAGGTGTCATTTTAAAGCTTAGAAAATGCTGCAACAGATGAAATGATAAACTCATAATTGATATCGTCTCCAAAGTCCCCCTTTCGGGTGAGCCATCACAGATAACATGTAGGTTTTACAATAGTGGGAAACCCATTACATGATAAAACTTACATGTTAATTAATGGAAGAATTGAAACACAAAATTGTGTAGTAGCTAATACCATGGCAACTTTGCATTTGCAGGTCAATGGCAACTGCCACACTATTTGGCAAGGAGCTGATAGTCCCAAATTGAGCTCAATGGTTTACGTGGCAGTAGGCAGTATGGGAGTTTAAAAACTCCTTTTTCATCCGTTGACGAATACATGTGCAATACACACCACCTTAAGATGGTTTACAGAAATTTATGCGCAATAAATTGTTAAATGTGACCAGCAACATTTACATTAATTTCTATCATCATTTTTCATATAACATTTATGAATTGTTAAATATAATTTATGTTAATTAATAGAATACGGGAAGGCAACACTGACCCAAGTCCATTCTTCCACACCAAGGCCAAAGGAAGTATATTGCCCTACAGTGATCATTATAATTACTATTTTTACTACTGGGCCCCATGGAAGAACGGTGCCAGTGCATTGAATTGGGTTCCCCAGGTAAAACAAGAATGAAATAAATAAATAAATTTAAAAATCTATTTGAACATTGATAAGCACTTCCTTTTGCTGGGGTAGGACAGTTTGGACTTGGGTCAGCATTGCTTTCCTGTATTCAATTGTCCAGAATTTTACATTCCCAAATATACAGCTCAATTCAAATCAAAATGTCAAGCTTAAGATCTTTCCAATGACTTATCCGTAAATTGAAACAAAACAAGGTAGGAAAAGCTCTTCAAAATCATAATTTCAGTAAACCAAAATTCTTGTTGTTTAAGGTATACAAATATTTACTGCTTGATCATGAGGGCAATGGTATATCCCCGACACAGTCCAATAATTGTAGAACCACAGTCCTATTACACCATGGGCAGATATTTGCACTATTATTTGAATGAAGATTAGTAAATATTTCGAGGGTTGAGAGCCACAAGGCAGTATTTGCCCGGGCAACAAAGAGTCACAAGACCGTATTGGCACAGACAACAAAGGTGCAACTACAGCCTTGTGACTAAGTACGTTTCTGTCGACATGCCATAAATGTCGACATAAAGCATATCTCAACATGTCGACATGAAGTTTCATTTGTCGACATGTCGACAAAACTAGGCAAGTAAAATTCCATAAAAAATTGATATATTTATGGCTGTTTATTAGAAGTTGAGCTATAAAGTGTTGTATAAATAATTAAGTACTTACTAGTTGCTCCTCAGTTACACCTGTTTTTAAAGTTATTATGATGGCTCACAACAAAAAAGTTACAAAATATCAATTTCATATCATCCATATTGTTGTACGCAGAAAGAACTAGCACATTACTATATTATAGGTAAGTCTACGTCTAAAACGGGTCGGTAAGCTTATGTAAACAATTTTGTTTTTCCTGCAAGAAACAACTCTTTGACATATATGTCACCGTCGACAACAAATTATTGCGACATGTCGACATGAAAAAACAGTTTTGACAAAAACCATACATGTGACAAGTGTTCCTGCTAAGGCTATATGGGGCACCATTGACAGAACAGCCAGGAAAATTGGTGCAACAGGTTTCTGAAAATGTGTAAAAAGGATTCTTTTCCTTGCCTTGACTTGACCAATTTTCAGAATTGGCGCAAGCTCAAAAACCTTAGCAGGAACACTGGTTGTGACTCTTTGTTGCTCGTGCAGATACGGCCTTATGGCTCTCAACACTCGATTTGATCTACATAATTTAGAAAAACAATTTCCCAGAATTACAAAAAAGGTTAACATTTAATACTCGCATACTTTAAAATCTCGATATAGTGCCCCTTTTCCCAGTTGCCATTTTGTGCCATATTTTTAATATGGTTTAAAAGATATGAAATTGATTGCCTGTGTCTGATATATAACGAATGTAACTTTCATTTTAACATCTGATTAGTGATGTAGACCTGTTGGTATTGTGGTAAGAAACACGTTTATGAGCAAAACATGAGGTGCACTATATCGAGATTTTAAAGTATAAATTTAAAAGTAGTTTGCTCTAGATATCTACCATTCATTCCCAATGTGATGGCTCACCCCGAAAGGGGGGAGTTTGAAGATGATATCAATTTTGATTTTATCATTTCATCTGTTACAGCATTTTGTAAGCTTCAATATGACACCTTACTTGTTGAAATTGATCAAGGCCGTCAAATTTTACAACAGAAAATCTGCTGGAAATTCTTATTATTTTTTTTTATTTTTTGCTGCCTATTTTCGTCAGTTTCTTGAAAAGTGTTCTGTCGCAAAGTCCCCTTTTCGGGGTGAGTCATCACATATGACAAACCCACTATGGACCAGTGATGACATCATCCCTGGACTCTTGGATCGTATGATAGATATCAACGTCAAGAAGACAAAATATTTTATGTAATGTGACCAGCACTGCCCAATCAAATCACAGGAACATTTTCATGTGTTATATGATATACCACTTGGGATGGGATTATCTCATTCGTAAGTATTCACAGGTGTATCAATCAAGGTCAAGGTCATCAAACAATCTGTAGGTGCAAGTTAAGTTGTCCACAATTTCAGTTTCGCATCAATTTTGTAAAACAGTGCTTGAGAGGGAGGCAGAGACATTTTTTAAATTCAAGGTGCATCAATAAAAACAATGCTATATTAAACATGTACTGTAAACAGGAATATATTCGCGAGCAGAATTTTTCGCGAAACTAGACAATCACAACCTTTTCGCACGTGTTAAATTAGCGTTTTAAAGCTTCATTACATAGACCTGCATATAGAATTAATGTTTTTCGCGGGGTTTTATATTCGCAGTTAGATGTTGATTCGGGAAATTCGCAAAAATTAAACCCTCGCGAAAATAACCCCGTTTACAGTACCTAAAACTCATACTTAACTTACGGTTCTGGCAAAATCAAAATTGTCATTACAATTAGAATTCTAAATAAAAGACGTAGAAAAATACTAAAAGATATAATTAAATTAAAAATACTTTCATTGCTAAAATACATAAATAAACCTATTGATACTTATTCTTAATTATCTATAACATTCTTTTTATTATTTGTGACTGTATTTTTTACAATTTCTTGAGAACTCAGTTGAGCATAGACTGTCACTACCATGAACATGTACACACCAAAGAATTTATAAAGAAGAACCGATACTCTCCACCATTTTGATTTCACCGCCGTGTTAATCCTATGGGACGGCAGCCATCTTGGATTGTCGCTCATGGCGGCTGAGTTATTGTACATCCAGCATTTTATGGCTCCGAGTGCCTAACTGCGAGAGTCTTCGCAACGGATTAGCAGGAAAATTGGTGTACTTTGTTCAGAGCAAGTCGCAAAACACGCTACTTGAAACGCAGACACGGTTTGCACGTGAAACAAAATGCACACACTGTATATGCGTCAAGTAAAGATTTATGCGATCTGCTTGGATATCGGGCCAAACTCCGAATACATCCGGAGGTACAATAACCCTGCTCCATGAGCGACACAAGATGGCGGAGAAAACTGGTTCTCCTATAAAAATTCCTTAGTACACACGCATTGAAGACAATTGCATCAGTGCTTACGTTATGCATTCAAGATATATGTCTACAAACGAAAGGTATTGGGTATACACATGTGAATAAAAGTTATGATAATTCAGATTTTTATGAGACCTAATAGTACACATTTTTAGGTCTAAAAATATCTGAAAAACAATTTGAGAGCTTGTCTCTGAATACATTATGGTCACATGTTATAAATAAATACAGAATTCACTATAGTCACTATCTTGTTCTTTCATTATGATAAAAAGTTATCAATTAAAACTGTATGAGAAAATAAATTTAACCCATATCAATCATATTACTCTATCGTGTATGTCGCAATCAAAACAAGGACTAAAATAAAATAAGCATGATAGACAGTTAGAGGAGCATGGTAAACTTTTTTGAAACTTTCAAGATTTTGGTACCAAATATTTCTCCTCCCCCCCTAATCCATGTGACATTTTGCTCTTACATGTTTTGTTTTAGAAATTTAAGTGAAAATGTGACTAATTATGGTATTAAATTTACACAGCAAAGTATACACAGATCTGCAAAACAAATTTGCTAATAAAACCAATTTGGAATTGGAGCTTTTTTATTGGTAATCGTTCATATGAAACTGGAAACTGAATTTGAAAAAGAAGACCATGCTCCTTTCAGTTATACAGCAGTATTTGTCAGTATCAGCTGCTTACAATTATAGGGACTGTTGAGATAGGTAAGCACCTTTTATCACAATGGATTTCATAAATAGATAATAACTCGCATGGTGTGTTGTCACCAATTGCTGATGGCTTGATGAGTGAATGTGACTACACTTGAACAATTATATGTGTTTCCACGATACACAAACAAAGTTGGTCCAATTATTATTGTCCAATTCACTAGGCCTTTCAAGCCTCGTGTATTATCAAAATTAATCCACGTGCATAAATTTTGTCCAATTACACATACTGACGTCACAACATTGCATCTTTGAGGCTGCGATCACAAAGAAGTATACGGTATTCGCTATACGCTCCCAGGGGGAGGCACTCGTAATTTGAACTGAAAGGGATTATTCTCATCACTAAACACATGAGTGCCTCCCCAGGACCATATAGCGAATATCGTATACCAATATGTATACTTCTATGTGATTGCAGCCTAACAGCCCTTTGCACAATCTTTTCTGTCAGGCCTATAGATTTACAGGGGAGATACTTGAATTTACATACCGGCTTATGAAATGGCCTTGTCAGTCATGGGAGCTCAAATTGGGGGTATTCGGGTCCACACGGCTGCCGCCAAAATCAACTCCAAGTGTTGAGATTTGGCTGCACATAGAGATAAAACTGCGCAAATAATATTTTACACAAATGATCCGCCAACCTGCATGCAAAGCGTGTTTGTGTGTACTTTAGATATCCGTACATTATGACAATACAATGCATCACCGAGAGAAACCTTAAGGCGGAATACAAATGGCGGTGAGTCTAGTGTCTCCCCTGTAAATCTTCGGTCTCAGTTCCACACCATGCAAATAGATGCAACAGGCCTTTTACACAGACTAGAATTAATGTTTGAAGGAAACTTAATTTGACACATGCGTACATGAATAAAAATATCGTCATTCATCTGTCGTAGAACCATCCTTCATGAAAATTGAAAAATCCCTAATGAGAAGTGCATTCAACCTTTTTTTTTGAAACAATCATATTTGACACTATAGGCAAAATAAAAATTTATCGGACAATTTAAACAAAAATTCATGGTAGGGTTGCATTCAAAAACAATGAGGCCCTGTACTCTGGATTTTTGTTTACACTGTCCAATAAATTATTGTTTGGCCTATACATATACATACAATGACTTGGTCATGTCACAGAGCACACTACATAAATAACACCGACATCTTGGCATGTATTGCAAGGGAAGCCCATCGCTGGTCCGTAGGCTCGCTATAACTTTAATCTCTTGATGTCTTCTGTCCTGAAATCTATCCTGTAAGTTGAAATATAAAGATATGCATGCAAGTTTAGGATAAATAATGAACAAAATATCTGGACTAAATTTTATAATTCAGGGCTAAAAATTCAGCGAGAATCCATTCTTGCAGAGATTCCCCTTAGAAGATTTTGAGAGAATCCAATAGATTCTCGTAAAGTGAGCAGAATACGCTGTATATGAATGTAAAAGAATCACAAGATTCTTGCAAAGATTCTCCCTTGGTAGATTTACGAGAATCCAATAAGATTCTCTCAGTAATTCTACCTCTGTAATTACACAAATTCATCTAATGTTGGTTCATATCCTGTTTCGTTTGGTGTTTTACACTTTTCTACTTGAGTGATAAAAAAATTTATATTTTGAATTGTTATCGTTTTACAAATTAAATTCATTTTAAGATTTTGTCATGTTGCTCACCCTGAAAAAAATTGAGTTCAATTCTAGTACACATTCCTGAGGTGCAAATTTGGAATACAAATTCGAGTACAATTTAAGTACAATTCGAGTACAAAAATCGAGTACAATTCTAGTACACATTCCTGAGGTGCAAATTTGGAATACAAATTCGAGTACAATTTAAGTACAATTCGAGTACAAAAATCGAGTACAATTCTAGTACACATTCCTGAGGTGCAAATTTGGAACACAAATTCGAGTACAATTTAAGTACAATTCGAGTACAATTTGTACTCGAATTGTACTTAAATTGTACTTGAATTTGTGTTCCAAATTTGCACCTCAGGAATGTGTACTAGAATTGTACTCGATTTTTTCCAGGGCACACTTATCGATACATCCCCTTGTCGCGAGAAAAGATGAAAACATATCTAGGGCAGCAACAAAACAATGAGAGTGTAAAACCAGCATTAGCCTAAACAACAATCCTGGGCTATGTACTAAAATTGCAAGCACTGAAAGGGATACAAGTTAGACTGGTAAAAGAGATGAATGCATGACAAAACAATTTTGTATAACTTGGATGCTTTTTCTATTTCATAGAATATAGACGTATCCCCTTACCACAATAAATTTAGTATATTCATATTCACTGGACGATAAAAGTAAAAGTTTTAAAAAAGATTTGGTGGCATTTCATTAGGTGGGTATGCTAAAAAGGTGGTGTTGTTACATTTTTTCGTGGGTTCTCGAACTTAATTTGATGTAAATTCACAATTCCTAAACCTATTGACTTGTTTAATGTCTCATTTGAAAGCTTACACTTTCTGCTATCTGTGGCAGTGATTTGGCTTTCATGGATTACATAATTTAAGAGAGACAATGGTTTGAACTTGGCAGTACAAGGGTGGTGGTGCCTAAGGATGCGGTGCCTACGGATGCGGTAGATACCCAAATTGAGACAATATCGCCATTTTGGAAGGTTTGACACTGCTGGAACATTCACAAATGGATTCTGTGACCTCAAATACATACAGATAGTTACCAACATGGCTGAAATTTGGTATATAATTACAGTAATTGGCAAATTTATCATTTTAGACCTTCCTCAGATCCCCTCCCCCCTCAAATCAGTTTTTTGGGCAGAACTTACTCATTTTTTGTCCGATTTTGACAAATTTGGTGTCAAAATGTTCAGGGGATCAAGCTGCATCAAATAAAAGTTAAGACAGAATGATTTGAAATGTGCCATTTTCTCCCCTTGTATAGCCCGCCTCTAATTAATTGAAGGTCATTAACACCAAGACCCTAAGTGGTCTGTTTCAAGTTTAATGCATCACAGTAACTAATAAAGTGTTTAAAACACATCCTGAAAAAATGAACTGTTTACCATTAATCATTCCAATTTATGACTTGTTTTAGTAAAAACGGGCAATTTTGAGTAAAACACATTTGAAAATTACAGTTTGCATTGCTGTCTATGGAGTAATTAACCTTAATTAGTCCATTATGCCAAAACAAAAGTGATATTTGGCTAAAAAGTTACTTGAATTGACAGAGATCAATAATATCAACATCATATCAAACAATTGTTTTGTTTGACCATTTTGACCATGTAACACATTTTTGACCCACCTCATGAAAGGCCACCATTTATGTTTTATACCATCAGGTAGATTATTACTTATTTGGGTGGATGGCACATTGTGAAACACAGAAAATGAATTGTTGCATCAATAGTAAGTCAATGGTAACGCTTTCCAACTCCCAATCAATTAATTTCTATGCTGAAAGCAATTCTAGCTCTGAATAAATGAATCAACTTAAACTAATAGACATAAACTCCAAAGCACATTATGCATTGTAGTCGTCTTACCTCAATGAAAGTACTTGTCTGACCTCTGTTGGGGTCAACCTCCATGTCAAAGGTCCTGAGTTGGGGCCCCAATAGTCTAGGATTTCTACTACCTGGAATGGCAATAACATAATGTGAATAAAACAGTAATTAACTTCTTGAATACAGTCATATCTACTCTTTCTTGATTCTGGATATTTACTTTTCCAAACTCTTGATACATTCTTTTTAAATTTGTGATGCTCATTCTTACTAGATTCTTGAAACTTAACTCTTTTCAGATTCTTAAATAGAACTTTTTCAATATCATTGCTACCTAATCTTAAGATTGTTGAGCTCTTTTTGAGTTTGCATTACATATCTGAAAATCTAATCCTTATAGATTTATGATATTAACCCTTCCTATATTTTAGATTCTCATTCTTTCTACCTATTTTTTTCTTGATTCTTGATACTTTCTAATTCTAGATTCCTGATATCCATTTTTTCTAGGTTCTTGATTCCCTTTTTACTGGAATCTTAAGGATGATCGCGGTGATAAGTTCCTACCTACTGATTTTGAATTTTTTTTCTCAGTTAATAGATTATAATCTAAACTTACAAAATTCATCAAAAAAATGGGGGTCACTGACCATGTAAGCTTGTTATGACTAGTGTCTGACCGATCTGATCGGATGGATTGGAATCGGGCCAATTTTAAGTTTATCAGATCGGAATCGAAATTACGACAAATCTATATTCTACCGATCTAACAAACTGATTCAACGAACCTTAGGAAAAGTACCCAAAGTCAAATTAATTGAATTTTTTAGTACCATTCCAGACTTATCAGAACCAACAAGCAGACACTATTACATATATTTGCCTAGAATTAACTCTGACAATCGCATGATACGTAAATGATTGATGGATTCACATATGTGTTAATGTCGGCAATTTATCGTATTCACTTAGAGAATCAGAATCGGTAGATTTGAAACTAACTAAGAAGATTGTTCAAATACAATATTTTCCTTTTATTGGACGAAAACTTGAAAACTCTGAAACGTCTTACAACAGTTTATGACCCCATATTTTTTCCTCGATTTGGTATTTGCTTGACATTTACAAATGACCAGCAAAAATTTAATATATCATAATATAATAATAATCATAGCAAATATTTGAAAAATCAGGAGTTTGTGGTATTATATATATAGGAAAACACACTTTAAAGTTTCTCCACTGAAGGTCCTTTAGGTCCACAGCACTTGTTGCTATATTTTGCAATAATTTTTATGTTGTTTGGCGCTTACCGGGAAGCCAATGCGTCATTAACAAGTGAGCGCATTGCTGTTTGCATGTAAGACACAAATCTTACACTAAGATGCCACACGCTTTCTTAAATCACTGACCAACAACCAGTTCATGAACGGGTTCTATAACACTGCTATTTCATTGTCTTTAATGCCCCTTCATAAATTCTTAATACCTACTCCTTCCTGATTCTCACTTTGTATTCTGTCTAGAGTCACGATACTTACTCTTTCTAGATTTAGAATGGTGGCCATTTGTGTTAGCCTAGCAAACTTGTCTCTTATAGTCCACTGTGTTACTGACGTCAAATAACCAACTAGCGATCTCAATTCTTTGTCAAATTGTAGTCCACCTAACTGAAAAAAGTAAGAATAGAAACAAATTAAGTTAAGTTCTCTGATTGTCAAGTGATCCCAAACTGACCTGTACATAACCTAAATTTCAGAATGCAAAATTTCTTAGTTAGATATTATCAGCTAATTTTAAACATATTTGACGACTTTACAATATCACATACGAATGTTTTTGACAAAAATCGAATTGCATTGCACAAACCCAGATTGTTGCATCAGAATTTTTAAGTATTTGCTCTATCACATAGTGACATATCCATGTGAAATATTTATCATTTTGAAGTGAAGTGCTATCCTGCCCATTCCACATATTGATGTATTTGCACAAACATTTCCCGTACAGATGTATTCAGATGTATTCACAGGATGTTCTCTTGGGCGAAATAAGGATATCCTCATTTACACATGTATTCGCATTGTATTGCCAGTAACTAATTACAATTTCATGACCATTTATCATTTCACATACTGATGTATTCAGTTTTAATCGATTTACACTACTGAAAGATAAAATATTAACTTCACAACTATTAAAACACAAATTATGGAATACACATATTCTTAAATCCTTTTTTTTCCCCAAAGCTGTTTTTCTTGAAATGCATATTTTACGGATACATCAGTATGCGATATGGCTGACAAAGTGTATGCATTTAAGCAAAAAGATGTCTTGGTGTGGTGTATGATTCTAATCCTGCAAAATCTAAGGTACTTGTCATAAACAAGACATGCAAGACTTAATTAATACCTTTGGCCCATATTCACAAAGAGGGAATAACTTTATTCCAGATTAATTTTTTATTTCTTCCATTAGTGACATCATACAAACAAACAAAAATAAAGTTATTCAAAGGACTAGTTATTCCAGGACCAGGCTTTATAAACTCCAACTTAGTTCAGGACTGTCAACTATCTCTATTCCAAGAATGACAAATCCAGGAATAACTTAGATGAATATGGACCATACTGTCAATAGAAATTCCAGTGTCCTTGGTCAATCTGAATATCAACCCAACGTCCCTGATACTTACTCCATTAAATACAGATTTGATTACTAATTTTTCTAGGTGTGTTGTGACTTCATTAGTAAGGAGTCCTTCTATGGTATACCCCTTGATCTTTCAAATGTCAATTGTCAATCTGAATATCAACCCAACATCCCTGATACTTACTCTATTGAATACAGACTTGAGTACTGCTTTTTCTAGTTGTGTTGTGACTTCATTGGTTAAGAGTCCTACTAAGGCATCATAATTACTGGAAGTGAGGGTTTCCTGAAAAAAATATTTGATTCATTTAGTTTAAACAAATGTTAAAGGTATATTCAGAGTCTGGTTAAAGGTGCAATTCATGATTTTGATGTGGCCTCTTTTCAAGCTAAATAAAAAGTAGAGTGCAATATAAGTATATACTGAAAATTTCACTTGATTCCGACAGTTAGTTTTCAAGATACAAGCTTTTCAGCATTTTGAAAATCCCCATAGGCTCCTGTGTTGTAATTACTGTCGGGGCCCCGACAATAATTAGAAAATGACACATTTTCTCATTTTTCTCAAAAATGCAAGCACATATGAAAGAATGGTTTGGGGATCGTAACATATACCAGTTGAGGATTCTTATAAGCTAAAAAACTCAAGTTTGATAGAGGTGACCTTGAGGGTGAAAAGTGGATCATGAATTGCCCCTTTAATGTATTCAATATTTTCAAAATGATATCAAAATTAGAGGTTTGAAAGTAACAGGCTCAGTTGCTCAAATACAAGGAAAATGTATTGGACAATGTCAGTATCGCAATATCAATCCCACTTTCAAGAAAACAGCCTTTAATAGCTTTTAATGTTGATTAACTAAATTCTTTTATACTGGAATATACATGTATACAAATATCACAGATTTTTTACATTTCGGATACTTCAAAGCTACAAAGTAACATTAGCTTATGCCAGTGGTGGGCAACCTACGGCCCGCATGCGGCCTGCGAGCTTTTTCGTGCGGCCCGCCAAGCCCAAAAAGGAAAAACAAATAATGTGTAAAATTGTAAAAAATTACCTGTAAGTAAAAATTCATATTGCGAATGGAATAAACTTGTCATCTTCTTAATATAATCCCATAAAATTTGGGTGTATTTTTTTACATACACAATTCATTAGCTTGAGCTTCGTATTTTCGAAAACGTTATGATAATAATTATTATTATTTACTTATTTAATCACGGTAAAACAAGTTCAATTGGTCTTTCTTCTGGAGATTAAATTTTAACATTTTGCAAAAAAAAAGTGTGTATTTGGAAAATTGTATTAGAAAACTTTTTGAGTTTAAAAGAGGCACATTTCTCAAAGTATTTTGGTGCAAATTTCGATTGATGCACCGTTTAAAATGAGGAGAGAGACTGCAGGTAAAAGGTTTTATTTAAACGTCAAAATGGGGGGGGGGGGGTGGGGGGGGCAGAGAGTATAAAATGATATCGATCCCACTATTGAAGTGCCCTCCACCGTACTAAACCTAGGAGTAAAATAACTAAACCGAGTATTCCATAGGTCTCAAAGAGCTCTTTTAGAACTTTTAATGCGGCCCGCGAAAAATATCAAAAGTCTTTTTTGGCCCGCGGTAGTAAAAAGGTTGCCCACCACTGGCTTATGCAGTAATTTTTATCTTTTCTATAATAAATGGCAGGTTTAAAGTGACTTGTGCACAACTTTTCCACTTTTTCTACTTCAACACTTTATATCTCAAAAATACTAGTTCTCAGAACCAGGAGATCCCCTGGTTTGACATTTTACAACTTGACCTCATGACCTTTTACTTGGTATGTGACCTTTGACCTCATTATATGAAGGTTACCAGAGGAGGGTGGTCGTGGCAACTGTTACAGGTTGCCGGACGGTATACGGTATCGTAGCCGATCCCCGGTGACGTCATGTCATATACCGCCTCTGGCGTGAAGCCGTTGGGATTCGTGGAAAATACTACTTCCGGGATGATCACTAAAATTATTTTCGTAATCGGTAAACAAATATGATAACATATATAAAAAGTGGGGTTCACGCGTGAACCCCAGCGGATTTGGAATGACATAATTATGTTGATTACTATAAGAACACTTTTGTATTTTTTTGAGGTAAGGTAAAAATATGATCTGTGGAATTTTTTTCTTCAATACGTGAGTCACGTGACTCAATAGAAATACACGTAAATCGTACCCTAAATTTGCGTTTTAGAAATCCCTCGTCCCTAAATCTAGTGGATGCTATTTATCGTGTCCGCCACCGCCTGAAGGTTACCTTATTTTATGCATAAACCAAATCTGGTTCCAATCACACTTGGACTTTTCAATTGAGGCTAATGTGACAGTTTCAACTTATCTTATGTAGAAGTTACCAGAAAATGTTAACCTTTTTACAATGTTCAGTCTCTCTTTATTACTTGGCCTTTATGACCTTGGATCTTGACCTTAGACCTTATCAACAATTGAGGGTTCCCATGTTGAAACCTATGATAAAAGTTTGTAGAATTCATCAAAGTATGTAGAATTTACAGGCAAATGTTAACATTTTTTACAACAGACACACTACTATGACAGTCTCCCTTCCTTTTTCAATCCAGAGGGATAAAAACTATCAGGGCTTACAAAAAGTACCTTTTGTGGGAATTTGTTACACACAAACAAATAGTCAAACAAACAGACAACTAAAAAAAACCCAATAAAATGCATCTCATTGTGCTTACCTTGAATTCATTGAGAAGTTGTTCTAGATGCATGATGAAGCCTTGAATAAATGGATCGTTAGCTTCATATATTGAGAAATCCTCCTCTGAAATGTTGTGACTCGTGGATAAGAAAGCGTCCACCCACGGCTTGATGCGAGGCTTCAAGGCACTTGTGTCGAGTTGACTAAGACCATACTAGAAAACAACAGGATGAAAAGTAAGGTAAAAACATTGCGGACTCTGACCTATGATGGATTATAATCCATCATAATTATGGAAGTTAATGAGACAAGTGTTGTTCGTGCATTGGCAAACATTATATATTCCTCAAAAACTGGTTTGTGAAATTTCTAAAATAATAATAACAATGCTATTGCTAGGAGAAAAGGGAAGAATTGAAAAATTTCCCTTATTATTAGATTGTTTGGAGAATTTGGACCTACTTTTCTACCAAGTACTAACAATTATGTAGGTAAATGCTCTACAGCAAGCAATTTGCAATTTTTCCCAATAATTACAACCTTTTTCTTTAGTACAAGCACATTCTGGGCACATAAATCTTCACGGTTATGATCTAGTCACAACCATTTGATTTCTTTACTCTGGAAGAAGCTCAAAACAACAAGTAAATGTTGCTTAAAGTTTGATATAGTTTATATCGTGACAGCCAAGGCATGCTTTCCAATTTAGTGAGTCCTTTATGACTTGTTTGGTTTTTATACGGCATTGCATCAGAAGTCACCTCTAAAATGTCTTTAAATCTATGGTTGAGTTGCGTCAAGTCATTTTAGTCAGCTTTCTAACTCATCGAGTCCTCTATGACTTGTTTTGTTTTTATACGATATTGTATAATAACGCACCTCTAAAATGTCTTTAAATCTATGGTTGAGTTGCATCAAGTCATTTTAGTCAGCTTTCTAACTCATCGAGTCCTCTATAACTTGTTTGGTTTTTATACACCATTGTATAATAACGCACCTCTAAAATGTCTTTAAATCTATGGTTGAGTTGCGTCAAGTCATTTTAGAAAGCTTTCTAACTCATCGAGTCCTTTATGACTTGTTTGGTTTTTATACGCCATTGTATAATAACGCACCTCTAAAATGTCTTTAAATCTATGGTTGCGTTGCGTCAAGTCATTTTAGAAAGCTTTCAACTCATCGAGTCCTTTATGACTTGTTTGGTTTTTATACGGTTTTGCATCAGAACTCACCTCTAAAATGTCTTTAAATCTATGGTTGAGTTGCGTCAAGTCAGTTAGACAGCTTTCTAATTTATCGAGTCCTTTATGACTTGTTTGGTTTGATAAGGCATTGCATTCTTCTTGTAATGATTTCTTTAAAGCTTGTGTGTATTCTATACTAACTTCTACATTATTCAAGGTGGTCTGAAAAAAAGGATGAAAACAAAAATTAGCTGATAGTTCCTATTAGACATATAGGTTTTAGACCCGGCCGCAACACTGTTGAGCAAATTACTTGTCTCCGAATGGCAGTTGACACTTGTCGTGCTAGGAAACGAAACATGGTTGTTACATTTGTCGACTTTTCCAAAGCGTTCGACAGTGTTGATCGCAGAGCCCTTAGAGACATTCTTGCTTTTTATAACATTCCTGACACTGTCATCAACGCCATTATGTCCCTATATACAGACACCACTGCATGCGTCCGCACATCATCTGGATGCACCGACGAGTTTGACACGACCTCGGGAGTAGGGCGACACTCTCGCTCCATACTTATTTGTGATTGTCATGGATTACATTATGCGCATTTCGCTCACTGCTGAGGATTGTTATACTGTTAGAAGGCGTATGTCGGCACGTCATCTTGCTGTTAAAATCCCTGCTCTCGCATATGCCGATGATGCCGCATTGTTGTCTGACAATGCAGAATCTGCCCAGCGCCAATTGCATCGTTTCGAGACAGCATCAGCAAAAGTCGGACTATGCCTCAATGCCAGTAAAACCAAGGTTATGTTTGTTGGTGACATTTCTTACTCGGACATTCATACCGTTTCAGGTACCACCCTCGCGGCCTGTGATGAATTCTGCTACTTGGGATGCGGACAATACTGGTGCTTTCCAACGCCGACGACAACTTGCGTGGGTTGCAGCTCGGAAACTGACAACAGTGTGGAACAGTACAGCCAGCGACGCTGCCAAAATGCAGCTGTTTAAATCTACTGTGGAATCCACAACCAAACAATATTTCTACAAGAAGATAATGGTGTGGCGATTCAAGGTATGTTCAAGGTATGTGTAAATGGTATCTAGAATTTAAGCCTCCATAATTTCAAGGAATTCTAAGGTGGTATTGGCTTTGACAAACAACCCCAAGGGAACCCCTGCCCTGGGCTTGTCTCTCAAAAGCCATCTAGAATTTCAATCAACATACTTACAAGGAATTCTAATTTGGCAGCATTTGTATCCGTCGTAGATGTCGGTAATCTCCCCTGTTGAAGTAGACTATATGCTTGACCTACGTCAAATGACCCTGAGGGAAAGCCCGCCCTGAGCTTGGTATAAAGCACCTCTCGGTAGTCACCTTCTAGTAACGTAGTTATATGGTTGATCATTGCACATGCACAGTCTACGCTAGCGCTGGATATTGCTCTCCTGAAAGCAAATGATGCAAAGGATTATATTTACGTAACTGATAAAACTAGAATACGCGGTTCTCAGGCCGCGCGGTTCTCGAAACAGAGTGTAGATCACGATGCCTCCGCCTTCCACCTTTGTAATCGGACTAAGTTGAGAATTTGACCTTTCTTTTGACCTTTGACCCAAACCTTTGAAATCGGACAAAGTTGAAAATTTGAACTTTCTTTTGACCTTTGACCCCCAGTTTAAGGTCGGACGATGGGGTCACCATTGACACTTTTGATCGCTGGTCCAAGACAAACATTTTGAGACCTTAACCTTTGAAATCGGACAAAGTTGAAAATTTGACCTTTCTTTTGACCTTTGACCCCCAGGGAAAGGTCAGACGATGGGGTCACCATTGACACTTTTGATCGCTGGTCCAAGACGAACATTTTGAGACCTTAACCTTTGAAATCCGACAAAGTTGAAAATTTGACCTTTCTTTTGACCTTTGACCCCCAGGGAAAGGTCGGACGATGGGGTCACCATTGACACTTTTGATCGCTGGTCCATGACGAACAATTTGACACCTTAACCTTTGAAATCGGACAAAGTTGAAAAATAAGCAACATTTTATGCATAAATTATGCAAATTAGATACTTAATTACCATATTTTGCGCTCAAATTGCAGCTGGCACAAGCGCAGCTCTATCCTCACCTACCCACCAAATTTCATGAATTTGTGATTTTTGGTCAAAATTCAACATCACCATCATGTTCCTTGTAAATATTCCTCTCTGGTAATGTATACTTTTATTAACTTTAAGCACTTTATTAAAAAGTTATGGTACAAAATAAACTTGCAAAAATGTAAAATTGAGTAACGTGCTTTCCCCCTTAAAACCTTGTGGTCCCTTTATGAACTTTTAGATTACAATTACTACTTCAGACCACTCTCATGTTTCTGTATCATTCTGAGATGTATCATATTGCAATTTGCATGGCTCACCTTGTACATTTCTTTAATATAAAGAATATATCATCCACCATACTTGACGTTTGAGCACCAGTTTCCATGCTATCTAGACTCACCGCCTGAAATAAACATAAAAGACACAATATGAAATAAAATGATTCTCAATGTTGGATTTAAGTCCAATGATAAGGTGAAACTGATGATTGGTTGCAAACAGCCATGGTGCCCATCTCCATTTCCTTAGGATTTATAGCTGACTAGGCTACAATACTTTGAGAAATTGTTCCTGAACTTGAACTTTTATGCAGAGGCTACTTGAAGTGAGAGCCGCACTGAGAGTCGCATGTTGATTTTTGGTTGCCGCCTCCAACGGGTTAACCCAGTATCTGTTACATAAGTGGGAGAAACAAGTTGTACACATAAACTTGGTCCTAGACTCAACATTGCATGTGGCTAAAAATGGGCTTGAACCAAAAAACATTTGATTTTAACTTAAGGCCAATGCTCTAACACCATTCTATAGCATCCCACTTGTACATTTTAATAATGTATTTAGGAGTACCAATTTAGTATTGTTTGCTTTAATGTCAATGTGTGCAAATATTTAGCAACTACTTAATCCACTACATAGAAATGAGTGATATAGGAATGTAGGGTATGTGTAAAACACTGCTCATGTATTATATCATTGGGAAAATATCATAAGCAATGTTATAGAAAACTAGAGTTAAGACAGGTTTTATCACAAAGTATTCTTCCACCACACTATATTTGCCTAAAATTCCTGTAAAATAGGATGAGTTGTGAATAAACCAAGGAATTGTATAGGAATATCTGGAAATGCCACCATGATTTGACTGCCGTGTAAATCTTATAGGATGAGGGTCATCTTGGATTGTCGCTCATGGAGGATGAGTTATGGGGCAAACTAAACGAGAGCTTGGAATGTACATCCATGTAGATTCCTGGAATGTACATCCATGTACATTTAACTCAATATGTTCGTGCGCCTCACACACTGCATTTGCGTGCGCGTTGACGAGCGACTTTGTAGTACGCATACGTATAACGCGTAGCCGCAAACACATACACGCAGTTGGATACGCAGTGTGAATCCACATCTGATGACGCGTCATCATGTAGACACAATCTCTACTCCTGGAATGTACATGGATGTGCATTCCGAGCTCTCGTGTAGTTTGCCCCATTGTACCTCCGGCATTTTACAGCAGTCTACATGCCACAGTTCTAGAGTCTTTGAAACGGATTAGCAGGAAAATTTTCATTCTTTGATAAAATCAAGTCGCAACAGATGCTACTTGAACACACAGTTTGTGCATGAAACAAAATGCACACGCTATCTGCCTGATATTGGGCCAAAGTCCAAACATATCCAGAGGTACAATAGCTCTGCTCCATGAGTAAGCGGGTCTGCTCCATGGGGAAGCGGGTTAGCGCAGCGGTGCTTCCCTCGCTTTGCACCAATGGGCCTGTCGTGGGTTCGATCCCCAGTCCAGGCGTTGTATGTGCATTTGGTTTTCGGTCCATACTCACTTCCGCAGGTTTTTCTCCGGGTACTCTGGTCTTCCTCCTGCAATTAAAACTGTCACCAGATTTGTCCATCATAGTCTGCCCAACCCAGAATATGGGAAGCTGCATAAAGGGTACATGTTACAATCTAGCTACCGATAGGATAATGCCCTTGAAAAGGCTGCAAAACGCCTAAATGAAGTGAAATGATTGTGACGATCTACCTGCAGCGAATCATGAGCGGTTTGATCTAAATGGAAAATCGCTATACAAAAACCAGTTATTATT
>JXSR01S047298.1:0-20234 GCA_000969725.1 Ophiothrix spiculata
TTTGCCTGTCATCTCGTCTCATAATGGATGGGCGTACATTATATTGAGTAATGGGTGCCCACGCAGGGGGTGCCCATTACGAAAAAATAATGTACACCCATCCATTATGAGACGATAGACGACAGGCAAAATAATAAATCGCCATCTTTTATTCTCATTCTTAGTCACAAATTTGAGTCATTTATAAACCAAAAAAGATGTAAAATATTGCCAAAAACTATAAATATTATCATTGGAAAAACGTACACCCCTCTGCAAACATGAAATATTCCAAACCAAGTAAAGCTGTAAGCGCCGGATGTGTGCGTATACCTGCATCGCGGCGGGATTTTGAACGTGCGGCTCCACTGTCATCTATCGTCTCATAATGGATGGCCAAAATTCCTTATTAGGAAGTAAAATCGCACTCAGTGACTAAGAATTGTGATTGGCTATTTTTAGGTACAGATGTTTTTAACAATCAATAAAAATTAACGTCACTCCACAGTATGGTTTCAAATGCTATAAATGAAAATAAGGTCAATGTCAATATACAGATTTAGCTGAAGCACAATTTGTAACATTTTCCTCTTTTTTTTTCTACACATGACTCTATTGAATACTCATTTTAATTCATCATATACTGTTGCAAAAATCATACAGATTTGATTTCTTTAGTGTATGTTTTCAGGTTACGAGTCTGGTCAGTCTAAATTGATCAAGCTAATATGCACAGTATATACATATATAGTCATGACACAATTACATCTTCTAACTACCACTTTCTAAAATAATAAAAACATCAAATAATTAAACATTTATAACATAGAAAATAATAAATCATTGATTGTATATTGTGCTGTAAATAAAATTAATAATAATCATCCCACCCAGAATATAAAATAGATTACACCACTATTAACAGTAATGCAACCACCCATATATACATTAATATTCATAATATATACTCATGCACTGCACTGATTGGTTGGCCAAAGTTTTGGAAGATTCCATTATATCCCAATAGGGATGTTTTACCAGTACCTGTGATGTTGAAGACCAACTTACCACTGCCGGTACTACACTGGCTTGATTAGCTTGGTGCTGTGCTGCCTTAATTTTAGCCTGAAGGTGAGGGGGCGGGTGAAAATATTTGCATTTTTCTCGTGTGCAACGGCCCTTGATATAGTCCATACACACTGTGACCGTATTATCTGTATTATCAATGGTAGTCTGTTCATTAGGGTGAGCAAATTTACATTCTTGTTCTCCTCGTGAGCAATTCCCACGCTGGAATTCCCGGCAAACCTAAGAGGGGATAGAAAAAGAAGGAAATACGCTATTACCCTAACCCTAAATAATCAACTTGTTTCTAACTAAGCTTGATTTTACTCAACTCTCTTACCCTTCACAAAAAAGGAGGATGCAAAACTATCAAAAAAGGGGGAAAAGAAAAAAAGTTCACTGATTAAACGGACATTCTATCGGACAGAATGCTTTGAACTTGATGGTATCCGAGAGATACCAAGATATCAAAGTTCTACATTCAACCTCAGTTCTACATTCCTCTTCATTTCTCGAGCAAAATGAATGGTACAAAACTAATTCCATATCATAATTTTGTCCCTAGAAATAACATCATTTCTCTACCATGACATTATTTTCTGGTAGATAGATACATATTAACATAAATATACATACATGCAAGATTTATAGTGCGCCTTTTCATTTACAAATTCAAGGCGCAATAAGAAATGGTTGCATCCACTTAAGTATAAATGTAAACATTCTGAAATAAACAAAAAAATTCAGTAAAATTCCAGGAATAACAGTTACAGTACCACCTGCATTCAAAATGCAGTTATGGTTCAAATCAGCTATCATTCCCGACCAATTTAAATTCGGATAACAATATCGCACTTTATGCAATTCTCCGAATGCTTTTCAATCCTGTTTCTAATCAACTGTTATTTTAACAATTACAAATCAAATTGCGAGATGCGTAATCCACTTATCTGTAATCATCACATGACTGACTAGATCCAATCCAATAACAGATGACACGGATGGCTTGAATCAACTGACAGCCGACTACATGTTTTTCCAATGACACACAGCAATATTAAATTTTTTACTGCACATATGCTTTGTGGCATTGACAAACTAGCATCTATGAGTTAATACGGGGGGAACCGCTCATATATGGTATTGGTACCATGATTGCATATCAAAAATGATACAAAACATGGTTATTTCTGAATGCACCAGCGATATGTTAACTTCAAGATAAATGCATTATGCAAGGTTACCATACATGCAGTATCTTTTGTGTTGTGGTCATTTCGGTCAAGGTTCAGACTCAAAAGCTTGAGAGGTACAATCTGATTGCAAAGAAAACTTTGCCTGTAAACTGTTCACAATATGCACACCATGTATAACCTAATTTTGGTGTCATACTAGCAAGCTATTGATTACTGGTTCATGCATCTGCTAAAAAGTGTTATATGTCGTATTTGTGTTGTGATTATTATAATTGATCAATGATGATTTCATCCACTTTAGAAAGGTCGAGTTTTATAACAATCATTGGAACACATGAATGTACTGTTAGAGTTTTCTAATACTGTATTTCATTATTAGTACATTTTCTCTTAAAAAGGGGCCCTTTTAATCAATCTAGTTCTACATGCTTGTATATAGTAGCATCCCCTGTGCTTCCATCAACACACTCAACTTGACAGGTGTAACAACGTGCAATTTATTATTGAAATTGTGTAACTTAAGAAAAATGGTCCTCACTTATATTGAAGAGGATGATTATGATGATCTGAAACAACAGAATAATCAGCTAGGAGAATATTAACTTAGAATTAAATGAGTTCAGACCGCTTGTCTAAATATTTTCTCTTCCAAGATTTTGGTACAAAAATATCGCTCATTTTTCTCATAACCAATTTAATATTTATGATCCGTTTTGGTAATATTAGTTAAATGTGTCTTGTTATTATAAATATTAAATATTTTACACAGCAATCAAAATGGTTGGTCTGATTCAATTATAGATTAATAACTGCGTATTACTTGACGCGAATGAAATTGTACAAAAATGATGCACCGCCTGCTGAAGTTGGAGTTTTCCACGCTCACTAGGCAAAGCCATGTGAGTTGGACAACGACGACTTCAGCTTGTGGTGCACTATTGTTGTACAATTTCACCAACGACAAAATAAAAAGCTGTTATTAATCTAATTCATACACAACAATGATCAGAATGTAATTGTGAAGAAATCAAATAAACATAACGACATTATGATTTGTTCCACAAAACATAGCAAATACAACCATCCACCATCTCTCCTCCATCCTCCATCACCAGCTTTACCTTTTCTTTAAAATGAAACTTGAAACATACGCATGAGCATGTTACACGTACATGGAAATGCACAACACACTACGTGATACACAGAATGCGTCTGAACAAAATTTATGAATGACAAAAAGTTAGCAACTGTTCAATTGTTAATGATGTTAATGATATCTATGCATATTTAACATGGAGTGTATGAATTTAAAATTAAAACATTAACATTTTTTTAGTGGTGATGTTTTGAAAAAATTGGAGCATGTACCTGTAATGCACTATTCAGGTGCGTGTGATGTTGCAGCACTATGGGTTGCTCATTGGAAACTGTGTTGTATAATTCCGGATGTCCTGCGCTTTTGATATATTGTGGATGCACCCATGCTGTGCAAGGATATGCCTGTTTTGTCCAAAATATTAGGAATTATTGAAATGATAGTTATGTGTACCTTTTCTAAATATTGCCAATTACCATTAATCTATACTGCAGAGTTATGGGGGCTACCATTAACCAATTAGATTGATTGGAATGGGAGTTGTTAATCAATAAAAACTTTATCCAAAACATTCATTAGCTATTTTACATGTAGTGTAGAAAAGTACTTCTACTTTTACTTCTACGTTGATAATCAGCAGGATCCATATTTTTGGATGTAAATGCCGATACTCTGGTCCTAGAGTTGATGATGTATTTTGACATACGGTCACGGTGCCGGGGAAGGTTCCCCTACTCTTATTTCGAACAGCCGTAGCTTAGCCCGTGACGTTCTTTTACTGGTAGTGGTTCATGTATAAATCTGTCTTTTTAAAGAAATCGTGCAACTGTGCTCTCAGAGTCTGTAACCAAATATTGCAGATTGTCTTGGATAAATTTAAATAAAACTTTTTTAGCTTTAAATAACATTTAAAATCAATATCTTGTAAACCAAGATATGTTTCAAAAAAATTGATAAAATTTTTCAAGCTATTTCTGAAGACACATTACATCAAAAATTTACATGTTTTTTGTAGGGTTTTGCTTCTTATATAGTTTAAAGGAAAGAGAAAAGGAAAATAACTTTCATCTTCAGTACATAGAAATATTTTTAACAGCATGAACTTTTATGAGTTCAGAGAAGTAACTAAAAGCAAAGTTAAAAGAAACTTCTGAAAAACTATGGTATATTTCCCTTGGACGAGACAGTATTGGTCTGTTGCTGAAACTTATTAAAAGTTTGTATTTTAGATATTTCAATACTTTGTTACACATTCAAAGTTGTGGAACCAAAATGAAGCACAGACAACCAATACATATTCGTTTCTGCAACACATCTAAGGCGTTGGAGCACAATTAGGCCACAAGTTTGTGTGGCCGGCCGCAACCTGGCCACAGCCTTTATTTTCCAAGATGGCGACTGTAGGCTTGATCATGCACCTCTAAATAATTTCAAAACATGTAGTGAATATTTTACATTATTCTTGAGGTGAACAATCAAGCCATTTTGGAAAATCAAGACTGTGGCCAGGTTGTGGCCTGCCGCACAAGGTTGTGGCCTAATTGTTCTCCAACGCCTAATCATTTCTGTCTTATCCAAGGGAATGCACAATAGGTTTAAGCCAGACTAAGACAAAATAAGTGTGATTTTATACTATAGAATCTAGTAATTGTTGATCCATCAATTATTGCATAGATTGCATCTGGGAATGAAAAAGGTTAACAATTGTTTTATTTCCATTCCCTGAAATCCATCCTAATCAATGGACAAGCAATATAGTCTATTGTTTTGATTTTTTAAAAATCGTGTCACAGAATTCTTGTGTTATTTAAGAGAACATTTGCTTTGGAAACAATGTGCTCATATTATCACATACAGAGTTGTATCGCCAGGTATATCAAACTTGTAGGGTCAGGTATAGAATTTGAACATCGTTCATGATGCTGAGCTGAGGAGGTACTTCAGTTTTGTCTGGGTATGTGTGTTCACATTCATTTTTCAACTGGCATGTCATATCGGTTTCTCACAGTAAGGGAACAACTGTCTACCAACCATAGACAAGGCCACTGATATCTTGGGTGTATTTCACAAAGGTGATCTAGTACTTTTCATAAGTTTAAAATGATCTTGACTACAAACGATCATAAGTTCCATTGTATGAACCATTACGAAGGTAATCGGAGCTATAAACGAGGAAACAAACCATCATAGGAAAAAATGACTGTGAACAATGCTGATTTTCGCAGATTTTACATAAGATTACGATATTCATTAAGTATCCAAAACTGGCTCAGGTACTGTTCAGCAATACACACTCTTCTAACTGAGCACATATGTACAAATCATATATTTATAACTCTTTTTAAAGTACATCCCTTTGAAGTTTGATATACCTAGCATTACATTTGCTTTGTGTCCATTCTGGGATGCCTGCATTTATGTTCTCTCTGGCATGCCATAGAGATTTTTTGTTGAAGGACAATCTAGGACTGTCTACTGAGATTTACTGAATAAGATGTTTCCATTTTACATGAAAACATACAGGTCTTTACAGACATGACACAATTAAACAAACTTCCTATAGACAAATCTGACTTCATGCACTCCCTCACTTAACTTGTGCACCAATGCAAGGGTATTTGTTGACGGAGCCTACATTGGTGCAAAAAATATTTAGGTATGCACCAGGCTTGTTGTATCAATGCAAATTGATGTATAATCCAATATAAAATATGTGACATAAGTTCTCAAAGCACTCTCTTGAAATAAAGTTATTTTTTGCTTGTCAGATTTATCTATGAAAAGAATTCAGGGTCTACTGCTCCAGTCTATCAATAAGCAGTCTTTACACTTAACAGCTGGTTCGGAGTTTCTGTTGCATGAAAAGCCAACATCATAAATTTCATAAATTAAGTGAACTATTCTGACCTTGTCGTGCTTGAAAAATTTTTCATCAAGCATGACAAACCGATATATTGATTATCTTGATTGGTGGTCAAAATGACGCGATTGGATTGAATTCAACTTTTCTCGCATCAAACCATCACAATAATATGCAAATGTGTCATTCTACATTGGAGAGCTCAAAAAATCTATGCCCCTGCCACAGCTACATCCTACAACTGCGACCTCTGGTCTGAAACAACCATAAAGGGCACCAACAGTGGTGTTGGTAAAGACTTGTTATCTATAAACATGGAGTAATATGTATCAACCATAGATTTAGAGAGGAGATCCTGGACTCGCCACCATTTTTATTCCTGCATGAGGATCAAATTTGGGTATTCAGACTTTTGCTAATGATGCAACATCTTGTCATGATGCGCGAATAATGAAAACAAACACACACACTCTTGTGTTCATGTTGGCACATCATTTGCCTAGAGTATTATTTGTGCCGTTTGTCTCTATACTTTGATCAATACTAAATAGGTGGGAATAATGAGGCTTTTCTTCATCCGCAAGTAAACATAATCCCAGTTACACGCGCTCCGTAGATAATGATGCGCAAGTCACACGTGCAACGCGCGCTGCGTCTCCTGCAGTTGCGCTGTGTCTAGCTACGCACGTGCTTATCTGTATCAATTCACGATGTGAAGAGGCCTGCCTATTTGGTGTTGATCAAAGTATAAGCCTAAAACACAATGGAATCTTGGCATCCGGAGTTGATTTGGGCAAGAACCGAGAGTACCAAAATATTGCCAATTGGAGCTCCATGGCTGATGACGCTATTACACAGTCCGGGATCTCCTCTCTATATCCATGATATGACAGACTCTGATGCATCATAACTCGTCATGTGAATGCAAGAATGTCATCGGTGCAATGGCTGCTCTTAGTCCTAAAGTCAAGAGTCACTGACATATGGAAGACAAATTATTTTGACTTTTTTTCCACTCTAGTGATGTGGTGTCGCATGAATAAAACAAATGGCAGCCATTGCAGATACAACTTTCATGCACTCAAATGCTAAATTTAATTATCTTGACTTTAATACTTCAATTTGGCTCATCAATATAAAATTCACACTGCCTGTGGGGTATATTGAAAAAAAAAAATCTTCTATGGGTAGGTATGAATGGCAAATATATCAACTAGTTGGTTACTCTCACTTCACCTAAACATTGCACAGAGGGAGTATGCTGAATTCTAAGAGTAGAGTTGTCCAGTTCATTTTAAATTTATACTCCCTCTGTGGTAGACTCTCCTAAAAAAATCCACAGAAGTCTGAATTTTAAATGGATGAGCCAAATTTTCTCATGAAAACTGAAATTGGCAAACCTGTATAACCAAGTAGATTGAGCTATTCCAATTTGAATCCACACACCCTCTATTGGATGACTTACTCTGAACATTATACAAGAGGTTGATGAATTCAAACCCACTTTTACAAATGAAAGCTTTGACATTAGAGGTTGTATAAATTCCAGAAAAAAAAACCAAGCATATTCATTTGCAATTTCAGCTTCTCCTTGTATAATATTTACAGTTAATCTCTTAGAGGGAGTATAGATACTGATAGTAATAGCCCATTACCTCTAGCTTATCATTTTTGTTTTTAGCGGTCGGAATAATAGGCAAAGCGGTTCCTGCAGTAGGCAGCATCTGTCCCTGTAAGTTCATCTCCTGCATGATGTTATGATTGGTGGTACCTCCTGGTGCCTGCGTTAAGTAGGGGTACCCAGGTAAACTGTTCGGCACTGGTGAAGGTGTCTGTCGGTCAGAAAATGGTTGTGTAAAAAATAAGTTACAAAAAACAAAATGATTATGCTGTATACAACCCAGATTAATCAGTAAATGCACTTGACATTTTGAGAGAGTACTTAAGTTTAGATGATGTGAAATTAAATATGTATCAAAATTGCAGTGTTTTATAATTAAAATTTGACTCACAGAATTTAAACCTTTTTAAATTTCTACTAGTGCTAATAATAAAGTACCCACTAACCCTTCTTCTGTGGGTACTATTAGCTATTGTGATTGGTTGGAATGAAGAAACTTAACCTGTATTGCCAAATAAATACAGCTTCGAAAGAATTGCATTAAATTGTTTGCTTTTCCTACTATAAAATTCTTTAATTGGTTCAAAATATGGAAGAAAGTCCATTTTGACCAATGAACTCTTAGCTCTTATGGATATATAATTTGCATAAAATCTACACTACTTACATTACCCCTCATGCGACACATATAATACACAATAGAGAAAGCTTCATTCCTATTTCTGCAGAGTTAGCATGCATTTTTGTGCAACTTGCAGCATTTTATGTTTCGCATGCATTTGACATGTAGAGCCTTAAGCTTAATTGCGAAGACAAGATTGCTTGCTGCAGCTTGTAAGACTGAGTGACATGAAATTTTGTTGTCCGCTTTAATGCAAAAGTCTTTCAAACATTGGCATAATATTTTTCTACCTGATATATTGATCACTGTTTTGAATAGGAGAAACTACACAATATGCTTTGTAAAATGAATAAGGAACCAGTTATTTCGTTTAATATTTGACACACTAAATCATCATGTGAGTGCAAGAAAGTCGTATCTGCAATAGCTGCCTTGCGTCATAAATTTTGCTTGCACACTGCATGACCTCCAGTCTTGGGTCAGTGGTTCCTGAAATGGTCCTTCAGGTGACACTGAACCATTTCAAGAACCACTGACATAAGACAGTGGAATCTTGAGGGATTTTTCATGTTCTTGTGACAAGGCATAAAATAAATATAACTAAGGGCAGCCATTGCAGATACGACTTTCTTGCACTCACTTGACGAAATGATGCTGTACTTATGATTATAATTGCTTCAAGCTTAAGAATGAACAAACTGATTCATTTTCTCAAATGCCTTTAAAACTCCATACATGTACTTCACATCAAACCACCATGGCTCCAAAAAAATCTGATGAAGGCAGCTGCTAGCTTTTGAAAGCTTTCCACTACCTATCGGATGAAACATGAGACTTTTTTTTCAAGTCAACAAACAAGAAGCTTACACCCAAACTTAAAATCCAAATGTCAAACTTGTTTTCCTGTCAAAATCTTATAAAAATACATAAAACATGGACACAAACCAAAAATCTAAGCATAGAACCACCTCCACAGACTTCGCAGGGACATTATTTTCCTAGCTACATCTCACCCAAACCTGTCAAGTCAAATAAATTAAATGTTTCTCATCCAGGCTTTAGAAAAAGAGAAAAGAATATTTTGTATATATATAATTTACATGTAACATATTAGTTCAAAAACCACATATTTGGTGTGTTTAACATGTAAAATGATATCTATGGAAAAGGAAGAAGTCTTTTTATTTTCTTGACCTAAAACTGGACCACTCTATGATTACAACTCCCCTAAAATGCTTCATTACCAGCTTCTAGGCTGCAGAATACATTTTATCTGCTTAAAACATTTAAGAACAAGTTATAAAGTAAAATATTATAACTAAAAAATAATGAAAAAAAAGGAAGTGCGAGGAACCCAGAAACATGATTTTTTACTTTGCCTTACAATTCAAGCATCAGTATCTCTGCTATTGTAAACTAATCGCCCTTTTCTTCCTATTCAACAATGATACATAATCCCACGTTGCTGGTCGTACGATCTACCCAAGTCGGCATGTTTTTCTTTCATTCAAAATGACTAATGTTCCCAAAACAGTGCACATTTCATGCTTACAATTGCTGCTTTGGTAACCTTTTACCCTGCCATTATCATCCTAGCATGAAACCAGTTTTCAATAGATTACAGAAGACCAACGGCAAGCTTAACCTACTTAGTAAGCTTCAGACGTGATAATGACACCATCTTTATCAAAATCACGACAAAAGTAGGCCTAGAAAAGTAAATACATTGTGACTTTCCATTAATTGTGCTGATATCATCTATAAATTACAACTGGACAAAGTTTTACATGTTAGGTCAGAACCTTGCTCTAAAGTTTTTAATTAAAATGTCAAAATGCAGCATTTCACTTAAAATATGATTCAATAAAATAGTAAACTATATTTGAAGAGAAGAACATTTGATCAAATCCATTGCATTGCAAAAGCTGCTAAACACAAAATTAAGCAGGCCAAAATTCCCAGACTAATTGATACTCCACAGTCGAACAGTTACTGAGATTTTCATTTTATGGTTTCCATGATTCTTCACATGCCTACATGTATATATCTAAAAATTGAACGCTTAATATTTCTATGAATCTACAGGTGCTTATAAAATTATTTTAGTAAAATGCTCTTTAAAATTAACAATTCAAATGGCACGTTTTAGAATCACAATTGTCAATATGTTTGACTGGACTTCCAACAAACATCCAGGAGCCAATCAAAAATGTTGAAAAAAGTATAAGAGCAAAAAGAAAGACAGATAAAAAAATGAAAACCAAAAAATGGTGGCCTGAAATATATGACTTATGAAAATTTCACTTAAAGGTGTAGGTTCCGATCACATTCTCATCCCCCTGGGCTCAACCAGAAATAGTATATTTTTTGATACCATATCAAAGCCCATATTTTCAAAATTTCACCTCCAAATTCTTTATACTTTCAGAGATATAGCATAAAATGTAAAATTATTGGTATACCTATTTTCTATTTCTTTTGTATTTTCATAACAGCCTCATCCCCAGGGTTGCATACTTTCTTTTGCCTCTCAAGAGAAAACAAGAAGCAAGCCAAGGTTAAAATTTCACAATATGCATTTCAGAGGTCAGGGTCAATCAATTAAAAGTAAATTACACACTTGCTAAGATAGGAACCTACACCTTTAAAAAAACATGAAATTCAGAAAATCTCAAAGAATCATGATTTTATAGCACTACTTACTTTCTGAAGTACAACTATCATCCTGCATGCATCAGTAAATTTATTTCTTGATGATAATTATGCAACAAATCCTTGCTCAAATTTGAATTTCTAAAAAATACAAATAGGTCTTGTTGTTTCCAATATCTCGCAAAAACAAATATGGCAAAGTAACATTTAAGAGTTGCCAGTATTTTGATATCATGCAGCTAGCGTAGGCGTGTGATGAAAGAGGTGGGTTCATTGTCACCTCCGGGGTGTGAAGTTCAATAAATAATCACCTCGCATAGTAACAATAATCAATTACATACAAATGTAGATAATGTACTAACTGACATGAAAATCATAGCTATAATGAATTAAGACCTAAATCATTTTTTTTTTTTTTTTAGTTCTCAGAGAATCAAAATATTTGTTTCTTTGTCTAATTGCACGAAAGACCTTAAAATGACCATAAAACATGTAGGAGAGAAATAGAAAATTTCTTTGAATTTAGAATTTGGATACATAATGTTTGTTTTTATAAAATGAATGATTCTAAATACATTTTTATGATAAATAAACATAGCTGTCCCAAAATCGATCACGCTGCAATTAGGAAATCCTGAAAAACATTTTGATTGACAAAAGAGTGCACTACATATAAAACCAATTTACTCATTTCGCTCTTAAAATGTAATATTTCCCGTATCATCTACTCAATGTCAATCACTTCTGCGCAGAGATGGAATTTCTACGGACACGTCTGGTCCCGGTGTGAGCCCTTTCTCTGACCAAAGACATTGCTTTGATGTATGCTGGCCTTTTTTTTAGACCTTTCCCTGCATGAAAACTAGCAAAAATATTTATGATTAAACCAAAGTTGTTACATAAACAAGTATTTTACTGCAAATATATCTCAAAATCAAGAATTAAAAAAAATTATATTCTGTCATATCAACATCCCTAAAATAATCTTGTTAACACTTTTAAAGCTGACAAAAATGTATGTAATATGAGAAAAGCGGTCCATCTGTAGACGTCTGCATGCGTGCCTAGGAGTTCGTAATCTGAAGCGCAATGTAATTGCATAAATGGGCTGTATACAAGGAAGGACAGCGATCTCCTGCGATTGCTGCTGCGTGTATTATGCCCGGCTTTATTTTTAAACCTGCGTGGGGTGCTCCAGCTTGTTGCTTCTTGTATGGTCTTACGTAATATGCATGGGGTACTCTATGAGAGGTTTGTTGCTTGTTTTCTTGTTATTGTCAAAGTCAGATGTATGGCAAGCCATAAGGATCATAACCCATCTCCTCTTGTTATTGCTTAACCTTTGTGTATGACAACACATAGTCACAAGGCGTAATGACCCTTTAGGCTTGCAATACATGTGGGTAGTCTAGCGCTGTGGTTAATAGAGTACCTCAACCAAATTGTGTTGTACAAGAACAACAATCTCCTTCAATTGCTGCTTCATGTAATGTCTTGCTATGATCTTATATAACTTGCATGAGGTACTCTCCAAGTGGTTAGGATATAGTGACTTGATACCGTGAGCAAGGATGTTTGTTCCACCTATTACCTAGAATATTGCTTTAAAATACTAATAACAGCATGTACAAAATAGTGAAATCTCTTCTAATCCTTGTGGGAACTAACTGTCTGTGATATAACTACTTTACAAATCAAGCTCTGCTTTCGTTACAAACCCTTTTTTTTTTTGTCAAATGACAGCTTTGTTTGCCAAATCTTATAATTATTCCCCCAACAAAATCAACCATTCTTGTCAAATGGCAGCTATAAAATTTTCCAATCCCATTTTCTTCTTAACAAAAGCCTTCTTGTCAAATGGCAGCTATTTGATTTCCCAATCCTGTTTCTATCATCCGTCAAACAAAAGCTTTCTTGTCTAAATTTTCTTAATCCTGTTCCAATGTTCCACAATATAAAAGCATCTTAGTCAAACGGCAGCTATACTCATTCCCAATTTTGCTTCCATGTTACCCCTAACAAAACCCTTCTTGTCATTACTCATTCTGTCAACATTTTTACCCAGGGGATTTCTCTTACGTTCAAGCAACATCCAAGCGCAACATAATATGCGCATAAGTCGATACGCCTCACTACAGATATATGAGTCGTACAAATACCTCGCCAAATTTTGGGAGGGAAAATGGTATTATGGATATGCTTGATTTGTGAACCAATTTCATGAGTAGGTGATTCCAACACATTTCTGTTTTATAAATTTGATATCAGAATTGTAATTTCAGTATCGGATGTGAAGCTGTCTTAATAAAAAAACATGATCATGAAAATACTGAAATGTGGAGTTTGAAATCCCTAAAATCATTTTATAAAAAGATATAGATAACAACTGAGATTGAAAATGGAAACATTAATTTTACAACTTTGAGAATCAGAAAAATATAAAATTGTAGCAAATTGCAGACTCATCTATACTAAATCTACATATCTATAACAAAATATGAAAACAAATAAACAGGCTCAATTTCATTACTTAACAGGGACCCACATTTTTAATATTCAAAGTATAAAATCTTTAAAAAAATCTTATCCCTGAAAGATGTCATCTCATTTGGAGTATGTTGGGATCCATGTGTTTTCTACCAGTTTCCTTACATCCCCTTGAGTCAATAGTCTCAGATAACACAAAAGGAGAACATTTATAATTTTTGATGTTAGAAATCTTTCACTTTTTTGTTTAAGTAATTTCCAATTTCAGTGCTACCAAGTGTGTTTTTTTAACTCACTATGTTTAACTAAACATAAGGACATCCCTTTTTATAATCAATATTTTGGACTATTGCAGAGGTGGAAAAAATGTTGTAGAAATTCACATTGCACAAAAATATAACCTGAAATTTGATTATGGGGAAGGGGCAAGATTTTGAGTGGGGATGACAGTTTTAAATTCATAGAGAACAATGCATGGCTAGACAGTCTCATGTCTCATGGGCAAAGTTCTCATTTTTACAGACAATTATTGGATCTCTTTGTCTCCAAAAATGGAACATTCAGGATGTGGTGAAGGATCTGCTTTTTTCTTGGACACAACATTTTATGCAAATTCTAAAGGCATCTCTTTAATTTGAAACAAACTCTCATCAACAAGATCTTGAATCAAGTCTATCCAATCTCTCGCCATATCAAATCCATTAAAGCGTGATTTCAATTTAGTCTGTTGCGACTATTGTCGTCGACAACACCACTCACGGCATTAACGCTTTTATGTTAAACTGATGATTCTTGGCTATTTTTCTCTTTTCTTTGTGCCAAATCAAGCAAACATCAAAGGCTAGCTAGTTACTGTAACATTAATAACACAACAACGTTTAGAGATTGTTTCCAGTAACAAAACAAGATTTGCCAATCTCTTAGTCTAGGCCTCAGGACACAGTTTGAATGTTTAACCCATTTTAGATCAATTTACCCAAAGGATATTAGAGCACAAAAGCTGGAGCTCAATGTTGAGCCTCAGCTACTGCATTATACCAGTTCTTTTATCATTATATGGAGTAAAGCAGTAAAGAAATTCAGCATCTGTTTATTATTCCTATTTCATCTATCTGTAACATATTTTCATGTTAAACAATTTTTTTTTTCAAAATCAGTTATGTTTCAGTATTGGATTGTTACAATTTGTAATCTTATATTTAGTAACTTGTTTGTATGTTGCTCAAGCCATTATACCATTTTGTTTCCTGCTACTCTATAAAATCTTTTTAAATATACCTAAATAATTTGAAATAAGAATTTTTCTTCACAAAAGCTCTCACAAAAAGCATATTAATGATAGTAAAAGTGAAATAATAAAGTAAAGCAAAACCAAGCTCAAATTTTCCTACATTTTCTTCCTAAATCTCTTTCACCATTTCTGAAAAAAAAAAAAAAAAAAATCACAAAGCAGCAACTGAACCTAAACCACAGACATCATTTAAATCCCATAGAATCTAACGAGACATAACAAGATATCCTCAGACACACTCCATCTTCATTTATCTCTACTTCTTAATATTTATCATAACATTTGAGCAATTATCAATAATATAATGGGTTCTTTTATTATTATTCTTTTAAATGTAGGTATTCTACAGACAGCCATAAGCTAGATTAGCTAAGAGCCATAACAGTTTAAAATATGAATTCACCCGGTCAATACCGCTTATCTCTGATGCTTTCAGAGTACACATGAAGGAAATGGTCACTAACTTCCTAAGGTGACTATGTATACCTTATCTATGGTACAGCTTGAATATAGCATGAAAGAATCTGGTTGTGTACATGTGGTCATTCACCTATCTACTAGATGCAAAGTGACATTTTGAAGGAAATATCAATGAAAAAACTTCAATAAAATAATGAGATTTTGCCATTCACAAGGCCATGTTAGATTTCAGTCCAATATGCTCAGATTACATTAGATTAAAAACTCATTTTGTGAAGAAAGGAGAAAGTAATAAGTGATGTGGTGGAAATTTGAGGCAAATTTTTGAACAAAAAGATGGAATAATTTGGCGATATCATGCAAATGAGAAAGAAATGTTGCATAAAAGGATATAATTTCAAGTGATCTTAGATATGTTCAAGACAATATTTGACTAAAACTTTAAAAAAATTTATGATATCAATCACTGATTTTTGTATTACTTTCTTACAAATATCATCACCTAAAATTGTTTACTCTAACTTGAACGATTTAAAGAATACCTAATCACCCGATTTTTATTTATCACATAAACCCTCAAGACTAAGGCATATGCTTTCAATTTTCCATTCAATGCAACTCATAAAACTAATCTATAGTACATATTTTATTTTTATTTCGCAGATTTCACAATAGAAATCCGTTTCTACCCAAGGCGGAAGACATCAAAGCCAAACAAAGACGACAAACCAATCAGGACTATTATTCCTGTTCAAAAATATTATGTCTATTGAATAAATTGCACATGAAATCTATGTCTATTGAATAAATTGCACATAAAATCGGTCAGATACAGAAGGAATTGATGTCAATATTATTGGCTATATCAAGTTTACTAGGTCCCAGATAATACTGTAAAGTAATCAAATACATTCATGTACAATAATGCATTTTTCAAAAATAACTCTTTAGATAAAGTCCAAAATTTTCTGTTTCAAAATTCACGTTTTACCGTATTGCAATTTTTGGGCATTTTCCGTTTTGTTATTTTTTCCTTCAAAGCTTAAATCTTTACAATAATAACAGGATTAGATCCTGTTTTATGAGGGATAACAAAATATAGGACTACAAGAGTTGCTTATTTTGTTTTGTTATGATTGATTCTACCTGAAACATTTATTTAATTTCAGTCATAGAATATTGACCAATATCAAGTTTTATTGTTAATTTTAACAGATTTTGGACATTTCAAAGATATTTTTACACCAGTTGCGTTTTTCAAATCATACCCCAGAAAACTTTGGACCTTATCTTTAAATATTACAAGCCATCTATAAGACTAATTCTGATTGGTGGGTAACAAAGAAAGGTCACTTATGTGGCCAATAAGAGCATGGTATTGAAAGGAACTTTGCTTTATTCTCTTTTTAGATTAGACCCTCTACCCCCTTGCCTCATTTTATTAACCACACATAGGCCTATACTACAAAATACATTCATGCCAAGAAATTAAATGTACTAATTGCAATCTAACTATGTTTTTTTGGTTCTCCTCTATGTTGATAAAGTTTTAATAATTTACATTTACCGGCCACTAATTATTAAAGATTTAATTAATATTTTCCCATCTTACATCCTATTTTTGGGTTTATTATTATTATTATTTTTATTCTATTTTTTATGTTTTCCATAGATAAGAGGAATGGATACTTTAGACTAGATATGATGACAATTATGAAAATGGTTGCCATTTCATATGATACCTATAGTACAAAATGTGTTTGATGAATTGAAATTTATTGCAATTCATTGTATACACTACCTTATATCATTGCCAATTTTTATTTTATTGGATTATCTATTATGAATATTCTCAATTTGTGAGGAATAAACTGATCATAAATGACATGACAAGATTTGACATCTTACCTAAATAACAAGATGATTGGATTTAGTATTCAGATATTTTGTCAAATAATCCACTGTCAATATAGATTAAATCCAAAATACATGATGCTCACAAATTGAAATTAAGCCGAGTAAAATGAATATGTTTTGTGTCTTTCTCCTCATCCTCTTTTACGGCATTTTCTTTTTTAGGTATGGAAATTCTTAAAATGGAATTACAAGATTGTCAATGTGAAATTTTAGGCCCATATAATGTTTCTTAAAGGATGGGATTTTCCAACTAGAATTTCTAATTTCAACTTTTTTGATGTTAGAAATTACAAAATGTCCTTTATTTTTTGGCTTGTTTAAGGTGTGATTGTTTTTTGACAATATCAAATTCTTTTTAGATTTCCAGCTTTTTCAGGAGGATATACTTTCATGTTATGGAGATATGGTCAAAATAGTCAAGAATAACTGAAAAATTGGTTTCCTGCAATAAATATTGTTTAAATTTCTATAGATCAGACACCTTTTTGCATGAAACAACAACTAAGTTCAAACTTTGCAAATCAAATTTCAGGATTGCAATATGTAGATGATGATCGTAACGTGTACAGAGAAATAACATGTTAAGTTTTGACTAAATTGGGTAATCTCCCTTTAAGTTATACAAGAACATAACTTGTTTGCACTGTTACATCAAGACTCAATGACTTTCTTATTTCTTTCCTATCTCCATTTAAAAATATTCTCCACACGCATAAGCCACTGGCCTCTAGCGGGTCAGATAATGTTAAAATACGTCTGAAATGTCTAGCTGTTTACTCGTTGGTCGAACAATGTTATAGAACGCGTCTGAAGTGTCGAGCTGTTGACTTGCCCTAGCTGATAAAGTGACAGCGTGACACATTATTAAGAAATGCAACAACTTTAGCCATAAGTGCCAACCATATTAATGAAGACATATGAGACCACATTTACAGACATCATCAATAAACTTGATTGCAATATATTATGACAAGAATATCAACAAATCTTGAGAAATTGATGCAATTCCTCATCTAGCTGTCATAAGGGAAGGGATAGTGCTTTGGATACGATTTTAAACGAATTGATGATAGAAGTGTTGCCTAAAATCGATTTATACTCTCTCTGAGTCTGGTAAAATAAGATCTCAGACACACTCGATCTATAGCTTTACAAAAGTTTTCTTCAAAGTTTTGATTTATCTAGTTTCTGACGCTGTATTCTTACGTCTTTCCACTAATCACATCAGTAAGGGTACAATAACAATAGTCTAATTAGCCTCCATCTTATTTCTATGTTTGTTTTCTTATTCAGTTTTCCTTGTAATTTGATCCCAGCATTTGATACCGAAATCTAACTTCAATCAGATTTTGATTGATATCCTCATGTTATCAGCTAATGGGACTTGACTATTCATGACAACCAGGTAATGCTTGGAATATAGTGCAAGTTCTGACACTGATTCCACTATAGTGGACTACTTGAAAGTAACTGTTGACTATTTGGATGAAGAAATACATACAAAAAGAGGGAAATCTCTGGGAAATGTGACTAGTTTTTCCTGTTAATAATTTTTCCTATATCCTTTAAATTGATTTGACTGTTTTTGCATGAAATTTAAAATTTGACAACCACACAACATAAATGACAGTCCGTGAAAATGATGGGCTTGTTGCTATTCTATCATATGATCTCAGATAATTTTTTTATAAAAATTCTTGTTTCTTGCTACATACTTCAAGCTTAGCTTTGGAACCAGCTGATTTCTTTTTAGCTAGTGAAATAATAAAGTAAAGCAAAACCAAGCTCAAATTTTCCTACATTTTCTTCCTAAATCTCTTTCACCATTTCTGAAAAAAAAAAAAAAAAAATCACCAAGCAGCAACTGAACCTAAACCACAGACATCATTTAAATCCATAGAATCTAACGAGACATAACAAGATATCCTCAGACACACTCCATCTTCATTTATCTCTACTTCTTAATATTTATCATAACATTTGAGCAGGGATTTGAAGTGATATATTACCCATCAAATACAACATTTAATAAAGCCATTGACACCACCATATTACGCAGCAAATAAGACATTAACAGAGTCATTGACATCACATGCTTAGTTATCAAGGATTGCAATTTTATGAAACTTAAGATTTGAAGTCTTCATGAATATCCTTCACCGAAGTTTAACATTCATGAATATATTTTAACTAATATTGCTAGAATAGCAGTTCTATGTGTATCAATACCAACTTTCTCTAAAATGCATACTACTTAGTTAAAGTTGTCTGAAAATTCTCAACCAAGTTAAGCTCCTTTTATTTGCTTCAACCAAGTTAAATTTCCCTGAATATTATAGAACCAAGCAACAGGCTTCTTGAATATTTTTAACAAACTTCAGCTATCCATATTTCTTCAACCAATTTTTAGGTTTTCTCTATTATCATATAACAAAGTTAAGTTTACCTAAATATTAAGCTTCTAAATTGTCTTTAATCAAGTTAAAATGTCCTTATTTTCTTTCAACCAAGTCAAATTTTCCTGAACATCCTTCCAAGAGTTCTGCACTGATGAATATCAGAGTTCAGCTAATCTGAACATCTTTCAGACAAGTTATCAATATTTTAACCAAGTTTAAACTATCCTCATTTCATTCTACCAAAATGTCTCCCAGTCTTCCTTTAAAGAAGTTTCTTGGATATCTTTTAAAACACAGGTTGATTTTATTCTGAATAATATTAACCATGTTTCCTGTCATAATATTGTAGATCCTACTTATGTATAATTTTAACCAAATGTTCCTGACTATCTGTGATTATTCAAACTTCTCATATTCATCAAGTACCACACTAGATATTAAGTTTAGATGTAGTTACAAAATCTTTCTTTTTATTCATCTGTTTTAACATTTAAGAAAAAATTCACCAAGCAGCAACTGAACCTAAACCGCAGCCATCATTTAAATCCATAGAATCTAACGAGACATAACAAGATATCCTCAGACACACTCCATCTTCATTTATCTCTACTTCTTAATATTTATCATAA
>JXSR01S047302.1:4082-15665 GCA_000969725.1 Ophiothrix spiculata
TTGCACTAACCCCCTTGTGATTATAGGGGTTCGAAGTCCGAACTATCCGACAGGTCACGTCGAGAAAACAAAATCTAGCGACCGAGTTGTCCTGGTATTCTCCCGGTATATACCCGGGAAATGAAAATCAAATTGCTCATTAAAAGCTCATTTGCATAGGCCCTGCTGCCTGACTGTTCATAATTATCACTGATACGATTATTTTATTTACATTTATCCAGTGACGGATAATACCTTCTTCTACTCTCTTCATTTTCTCTTCCATCATATTCTCCTTTCTTTCTTTCTTTCTTTTCTTTCTTCTTCTTCTTCTTCTTCTTCCTATTCTTCCTCTCTTTTTTTGTTTCCTACTTATATTCAAGGGCTTTTTTAAGATGGAAAACGAAACACCGATATTACATCAAAATTCAGTTTAATTCTGCTTCATTTCTAAAGCAAATACATTATCAACCTTTCCGCGAGCAAACTTCTGACAAAGATATAGATGAACCTAAACAAAATATAAAAAATAAGAAAAAAAGTACAACAAAACTTATTTTGAACTAAAGACTTGATGAAAAAGTATTTTATTGCATTTTGTGATTTTGTGATTATTATCTTTATTAAAAAGTCATCATCCGTCAAGCATTGAGCCGCTAGTTTAAATACACCCTGAAGAATTAATAAAACAGCTTATGGAAAAGCTATTTTAATCAGCATTAATTGAATTCTCGCGTTGAGTTAACATTATAACCTTGGCGATATTATTTGTTCGTACAATGGCATCGATGATGTTGTCTATAGGTCATTGTAGGCTGGCTTGCTTTTTGTATATAGCTTCTTTTTTTTTAAATAAAACGCTTAAGTTAACAATAACCCATGGAGAACAAAATTGAAAGACTATCATAAGCTATTCGGCACTGTGATAGTAATCGCTATTCGGCACTGTGATAGTAATCTCCATGGACTAATCAGTGGCTCACAGCAAGAAGAAGAAAACTGGAGTGCAAGGGTGCAGCCTCATACACATGACATAACGTACAAATGCACTCTCCTTCTGAAGGATGTAACTCCATTCTCGGTAATGTCACCAACTACACCTTTTGGTAAGCCATTCCATACACGTACTGCCCTGTGGATAAATGTCCGACTTGTGGAAACAGTTCTAGAGACATGACTTGCAAGAGCATTGCAGGGCATCGATAAACTTGAACGAATGGCTCTCCTGACAACATATTGTTGTGGAAGCAAAGCAAGAAAGTCTGCCGGACATGAAGTGGTGTGCATCTTATAAAGGACTGTAGCTGATGCCACCTGTCGTCTTTAGTGAAGTGAAGAGATGTTGAGTTCAGATTTTGCTTTATCCTCGTCCACACCAAAAATTATGAGTGCCTTCCTTTGTACTGATTCAAGCAGCCCGAGTGTAGTTGAGCTAGCACTCATCCATGAAAGAGATGCATATTCCATTATACCTTGTAGATGGTTGCTCTGCCTCTCCTGTCAAGCTTGTTGGCCAATCTTCTGAGTGCTCCCAACCTCTGTTCAGCTCGAAAGGCTATGTTGGAGACATGCTTTGTCCATGTAAGTTTGTTGTCAATGGTGACACCCAGAATATCCAGTTCAAGCTTTGCACTTAGATGGTTCAAAAGTGACCTTCCATCTGTTAGCCCACATTCTCATCTTCTCTTAATCTTGGTTAAGGCTGATTGTAATGGCTATCGGTGGATCGGTGGATTTGTTATCACAGAACAGGGTTGAATCATCTACGTGTAGAGCTGATTTTCACACTCGTTGCACAAATCATCAATGAAGACTGAGAAGAGGAGCGGTCCTAGAATCAAACCCTGCGGCACGGACGCATTAATTGTGGAAGTGTCAGATGACTGGCCAGTTAGGATAACTTTTATAGAGCGATTTGTCAGGTAGCCTTTTAACCAGGTGAGCAACTTTCCGCCTACTCCTTTTGCACTAAGTTTGGAGATGTGCCAGAGTCCATAAGTCCGTTGTGGCAGACCTTGTCGAAAGCCCCTTTGATGTGCAAGGCGATGAAACACACTTCGTTCCCTTTATCCAAGGAATTGGACCATTGTTGGGCGATAATAGTTAGTATGTCAGCCATGCTGTGATGTGGCCTAAACCCAAATTACCGGTCTGAAAGAAGTCCATTTCCCAAGAGGTATTTCTGAAGCTGATGATGTATAGCTGCCTCCATAACCTTGCTGATAATACCAAGTAGAGAGATGGGGCGATACATGGATGGATTAGCCTAGGAATCTCTCTTGTGGGTAGGAATTACTCGAGCTATCTTCGGCTGGCCTGGAAAAACTCCATGGTTGAAGCAAAGCTCAAACAGCAGAGAGAGTGGTCTCGCCGCAAGTTTAGCACACTATTCTTTGAGGACTTTGGCAGGGATGTTGTCAGGACCAGCTGCTTTGTCCGGCTGAAGTTTATGTAGACGCCTTCTGATGTCTTTCGTTCTCAAGGTTATTCTATTACTCTTAATATAAAATTTCTTAAATAAAGTTTCTTAAGGGGCACACCATTAGATTTCCAGGTGGGGAGCAGGAGGTTTTTTGAAAATAAAATCCCCTTCCCAGACAGAAAAAAAATCCCCCCTTGAACATGGAATAGGAATAAAAAAAACCCAGTAATTTCGAGTAAAAAAAAATGATCCCGAATGGGGCGCGAAAAATAAATCAACCCCTAACCCAATTTCCTGCTCCCACCCCCTTGGACATCTAATAGTGCGCCCCTAGCCGAATCACGTTTTGGTTAAAACCTACCTGTAATCCATTGAATATAATGAATAGGTATCCAAAAAGAATAGATGAGGTCACATCAAATTGAAATGCACCAAATAGCCACGTGACTCCAAGGAGAGGCATAAGAATGACGACCGCTCTCACACTTGCGCTAAAACTTTCACTTATAAATACCAAGAACAAGTTCAGGTGTGTTTTTTTTAATTATTATTTAAAGATGGGAAAATAGATGAAGCTATTGTTAAAGTGAATATACATAGTATATTTGGGGTACCCTAACCCCAAAGAAGACAAATAAGATTATAAGATGAAGAGCGTAGTCTGCGCCTGCTTCCAATATCTTCCGGCTTGTTGAGGACCGAAAGAAGATCTTGTAAGTACACAGGAGCGATTCTGGAGATACACTTGTACACCTGTAACAAAACTTTGAAGTTGATTCTTTCCTTGATAGGAAGCCAGTGGGTAAACCTTCATCAGATTAGTTTATTTCAAAATATAGCAAGATTAGGTATGCAGTTGTGTTTCGAAAAACACAGACTAGTTTGCTTCACCGTATGGTCATATTGGTTTTTGTGCGTGAATCGGCTGCTTGTTGCATACTTCATGGTTTATAGAATATAATCACTTAAACTTTGAATCCCCGGGACACAAGGTAATAGTAAAGCGCTCCTCAACAAGGCTCAAAAAACTTTTAAAGATGTGTTCAGCAAGCAGCATGTATCATATTGGACGGGAGTAACAACAAAAAGCGATGACTACCGAGTCTGTTCTCAGACACTCAGACAGATCTAATCTCAAAGGTAATATTTATCTAATCTCATATAAAATTCCGAGGCTTGTTAAAAAATTTGATGCAATCAAGATACTCGAATTTTAATGTCACTAACTCTCCTGCATGAGTCATTAACAATACCGGTAACACAATTGTTGAATGTTGATAAAGACTTTTGAAAAAAAATTGGAAATACAAAGCTAGAATCCCGCATCTTTTGACAGCAAAATGATTTGTACATGTGTATTTATGACTACATTCGGACTTATAAAGTAATTATCCAATTATCAAAATGTACTCAAATACAAACATACATTTAGTCAAAGATACCGGACTATGTATTTTAGAACGGGTTATGGACTTGGTTTTGCCATTAAAAGATAGGTATGACCCTCCCCTATCCAACGATCCAACGATCATACAAATTGGCCATGGCGTTACGTAATTATGACGTAATAAAGTACTTTTGGATCGAAAAATTAGGCAAAATGACATTGTGGCAAAAATGGCCAACAAAACGAAAATGTTGTTATAAAAGTTGTAAATGTCGGAAGGAGAAATACGCATCGTACACTATAACATTAATAACAATCAGACAAATCACAAACAGGCCAGGATTTCATTTTTTTATTTGAAAAAAATCCTGGCCGAACTGGGACTCGAACCACGGACCTCTCGCTTGTCATGCAAGCGCTCTAACTACTGAGCTACTCGGCCTCTCAGATAAACTGAGAGTTCTAATAACCAAGTACCGTGGCAGAAGGTTCCGGTACATAACAAACACATAAACAGTATACGAGACAACCCATTGTTCAGGAGCATTGCTGCTGCGTCCATTTATATAATATACTATATATATCTAAAGTTGGGAGACGAACTGAACATAGGTTCAAGGATATAAAGCTAAAACGATACACACTAGCATACGAGATCAGAACTGATGCTACCGTATTTCTAACACATAATCAAATAAAGGAAAGGAGAAATACGCATCGTACACTAGAACATTAATAACAATCAGACAAATCATAAACAGGCCATGATTTAATTTTTTTTATTTGAAACAAATCCTGGCCGAACAGGGACTCGAACCCCGGACCTCTCGCTTGTCATGCGAGCGCTCTAACCACTGAGCTACTAGGCCTCTCAGATAAACTAAGAGTTTAAATAACCAAGTACCGTGGCAGAAGGTTCCGGTACATAACAAACACATAAACAGTATACGAGACAACCCATTGTTCAGGAGCATTCCTGCTGCGTCCATCTATATAATATACTATATATATCTAAAGTTGGGAGATAGACGAACTGAACATAGGCACAAGGATATAAAGCTAAAACGATACACACTAGCATACGAGATCAGAACTGATGCTACCGTATTTCTAATACATAATCAAATAAAGGAAAGGAGAAATACGCATCGTACACTAGAACATTAATAACAATCAGACAAATCACAAACAGGCCATGATTTCATTTTTTTATTTGAAACAAATCCTGGCCGAACAGGGATTCGAACCCCGGACCTCTCGCTTGTCATGCGAGCGCTCTAACCACTGAGCTACTAAGCCTCTCAGATAAACTGAGAGTTTAAATAACCAAGTACCGTGGCAGAAGGTTCCGGTACATAACAAACACATAAACAGTATACGAGACAACCCATTGTTTAGGAGCATTCCTGCTGCGACCATCTATCTAATATAAAGACTCCCAAAAAAGTATCGCCTTGCCTCAAAAAAATGGCTCATGCGGCTATACGGTAATCGCAAACGTCATTTAAAGAATTTGTGTACGTACAAGCGCTGGAATTTCAGCTTTCATTTGACACCTATTTTTGACAATTGACTAAGAAACATTGAAGTTATGAACTTTTAAAACCCTCGAGGTCGATTTTTAAAAGTTGCTAATTTCATTCTTCGCACTGTAAACCAAATGTAACACTGTAACAAACCAGTAACGCAAGAGTAAGGATGATAATAAGGTGAGTTTAGTTACTGGAACACGCGGCCATTGGTATCTAAGCATTATCCACCAACAATGATCAAGATCAGAGACGTCTATTATAGACGTCTCTGATCAAGATATGGATTTTTCATTAATTTTTCATTAATTCATTGTTATAAATAATGAAAAAACGACATAAAACGAGAGAAACGGCATTCAATTGGTAGTCATTACTTTCATTAAAGACATGGCACAGGTACCAGACCACACAGAGGACGAATAACGGTGCGCGATGTTTGTTAAGGCTAGTAATGCCTACCAGTTGAATCTGAAGTTATGATGAAAAAAAAATATCTTGGTGGATGATGGTTAGAATCCAATGACATAATGGTTTGAACAAAACGCAAGCTTCAGTGACCAAACTCACCTCATCTTGATCCTTAGGTCTGCGCTACTGGTTTGTAAACTTTTAAAAATTGACCTTGAGGGTTTTAAATGTTCATAACATCAGTGTTTCTCAGTCAATTATCAGAAATAAGGTGTCAAATGAAAGCTGAAATTCCAGCGCTTGTTCACAATATCTTCAAATTACGTTTGCGAGTACTGTATTGGCGCACGAGCCATTTTTTTCGAGGCGAGGCGATACTTTTTTAGGAGTATTTACTATATATATCTATAGTTTGGAGATAGACGAACTGAACATAGGTACAAGGATATAAAGCTATAACGATATACACTAGCACACTAGCATACGAGATCAGAATTGATGCTACCGTATCAGATCTCGTATGCTAGATAGAGTGAATATATCACTTACACTTGATCACGTAGGGGATAGTTTGAATATCCTAGGCCGAGTGTCAGTAAAACTATTTGCGCTGGTGCACCTGGATTTAAGAAAGATACTTTAATTTTGTTAAAATGTAATGAACAAGCACAAACCAAAATAATAACATAGATAAAGACTACATTTGAAATTAAAATAAGTGCCGTAAACTACAATAATTATTATTATTGACAATAATTTATTAACGATTTGATATCTTAAAATGAAAAATAGATCTTGAATGTACCATCGGGTCTTGAAATATTTTTCCCGGGATTGATATTGTACGTACCCCAACCAATAGGCATACAGACTGAGAGCTTCATTCTGATGTTAATGCTTGGTAAAACCTTCAAGTACAATTGTATGCCTTCAATCAACATCCACATGAATACTACCAAGAACAGTTACCGCAATACAAGCAGCCTGAAAGCAGGAAAGGACAAAATAATTAATCGTAAATGATTCGACTCGAATGAAACAAAAACAAGTGAGAACTAATCAGTAAATAGAAAAAAATGCATTGGTTAAATTTCAAATTAATATTGGAAGAATGAAGACGGTAATCATGGTAAACTGTATATTATTATAAACACCCATTCATGATGAATTGTCGGGGTTAAAAAAGGGGTCAGGTCAGGTATAACCTTGTAAAATAGATACAATTCGCAATTTCAAAATGAACAAGAATTACCTTTGCTTCCAATAATGAATACCCACTGAGCGAGTAACAGAGATGCTGCGAGATTAGCATGGATAGCTGTCTGTGTCTTCTTGTAGGATCTGACAAGGAACAGATACTGTCAAATTGAATTTTGGATATCTGTAATTTGATTAACTAAATCTTCTCCCAACATGTACATTTACAAAAAAAGGAGAAAGTATTATACATTTTAAACCATACCTGTAGCAAAGCCAATTTCGCTGAATACTAATAATATAGCGTCATTTAATCCAAACAGCTAAACTACTCATGATAAAACTACATCACATTTTATAAATAGTTTTATATTTTAGCGAAATATTGGCCTCTACTTTTTTCATGTGTGCAAATGCAGACATATTTTTACCGTAATAACGTCATATTTTCATGAATTGACGAAAAGTTGTGGAATATAATAACACAATTATAGTAAACACTAACTTCGCTATGTTTGAAGCATAAATGTTTCTTTGCAAAACTTGAGGCATTATCTTCTATTCAATAGAAAAGATAATAATCATAACACACTGGCTCATATTCAATTCAAGCAGGCATGACTTTAACTAGACTTGGAAATAATGTTTTGACACTTAAATCGAGTGTTTCTAGACATTTTATGAACGTTTTTTTGTTTTGTTTTTTTGGAAATACGTACAATATTATTGACAATTTTTTGCTCGACAATATGTTTGCAGAAAAGAATTCTGATATGTGGTTGCAGAGTTACAGAATTTTGAAAGATTGCGCAAATGATATTTTAGAAGAGAAGAACAAAAAAAATATCAGTTGTATGCAAGCTATGTTCACATCCATGCATAATCAAGAATTGTAAAAATATATTTGCTTAATGAAATGTTATTAAACAACACACGGCATCGATGACGATAATTTAGGTGACAATTCTGCGCCTGGTATCTGCTTGCAAATCCGACCAAATCAAGTGTTTATCAGCCGTTAATCATGCAAAACTAATCATTATTGAATGTCCCGCACATGTGTTTGTGCAAAATAACCTTGATAAAGAAAGTAAGAGATTTGACCTGCGTTCTGAAAAATCAATTAAAATAGCGATACAAAACCTTCATAACTTTGCAATGGAAGACATTTGGCGCTTAACAAACTGAAAACTTGTGTGCATCAAATAAAAAACTGTCAAGAAATAAATTACAGCTCAACCAGGGAAAAACAGTTTTTTTTATTGCAGCATCAACCAGGTTCATAGGTCGTCTATCGGGAGATAAATTGACTCTTGATGATGTTACAATTGACCCAACTTTGGCGCTTAGAAATCTTGGAGTCGTTTTTGACCCAGTGTTGAACATGTCCAGTCAAATTTCATCTATCATTAAGTGCAACAGCTTTCACTTACGTAACCTTTCTAGGATCAGACGCTTCATGGATTTTGAAACTTATAAACTTGCTGTACAGGCACTTGTGTTTTCCCGAATAGACTATGGTAACGCTTTACTGCTCGGAGCCACTGATTATGATTTGACTCGTCTTCAGCGTGTCAGTAGCATTACCACCCATACCAACATTTATGGTATCAAGATAACTCCTACTAAACCAAGTTCCAAGTACCATTAGTTTTGTTTTGCTGACATTGGTTTTCATGGGGTTATCCTTCAGCCATTTAAGATCATCATTCAAACATTGTTCAATAACATTGGTATCTTTATTACAAACATAAATTATTGTCTCGTCAGCATTCATATCAATTTTACAATTAAGAATAGAATAAGTCATATCAATAATAAATAACAAGAAAAGAAGAGGTCCTAAAATCGAACCCTGTGGAACTTCTGACTTAATGGTGTTTGGGGAAGAAACGTTGATAGACACACATAGTGTACGATTGTTTAGGTACGAATTGAACCAACTATTCTCATTATTTTTGATACCAAAGTAATTTAACTTATCATCAATCAATTTTTATATGAAAACTTATATTATATTCAATGATTTTTAAGAAAGCCATGATTAATAATTATAGGTTCAAAGAATATTTTGCAAGTTTTTTTTAGAAAATGTACATATAATTTACAAACAGTTTTTTAAATACATGTGTTGTGTTTTTAATCTGTATGAAATTTTATCTTTTGTGTATAAATATGGCCTTAACAATTTTTGAACATTTTCTTTGTCTTACCTGTTGTATATACTCATACAAATGTTTTATTATTTGTTTTAACTTGTTCAAAATAATCATGTTGTACATTTCTATAATTTATTTTTAACTTGTTTGTATTTAAAAAACAGGGCTCCTGTAATAGCAGAATCTTTGTATTTCTGAAGGACAACTCTGTATAAATATGGTTTAAATAAATAAATAAATAAATAAATAAATAAGCGTGTTTATAAGAGCAGTGGAAGTTGAATGATGTTTGCGGAAACCATACTGGTTCGAATAAACTGTAAATTATTTTCAGTAATATACGCGTTAAGTTGCTTGTGGACAACCTTTTCAATAATTTTCGAACAAATCGGCAAAATAGTCTATAGTTGATCAAATCGTCTTTGTTACTACTCTTGTAAATCGGGGTAACTCTAGCAACTTTGTGAGTTCATCTGAGTAGTAGACCCGACTGTATGAGACAAAATCCTTGACCCTTAATTAAAAGGTCAGGGTCACCGGAAATAACATAGAGTCGGACGGGTGTTGATACAACAATTCAAAAAAATCGGTGGGGAAGCCAGAGCGATTCAAAAGGGCTTACCTGGACAGGTACTGCATAGCAAAATCTCGGTTTTGACGCCTAAAAAACACAAATCGCGCGTAACGGCCGAACGAAAGGAGATACGCGGACGCGGATATTCGAAATTTCAAAATTTTCAGTGTTTCTAGATTTCGGCGTTTCTAAAATAATGTCTAAAAGCAACCTTCGTAACTCGAGAACCAAAGGTTCGACGGCGCTCAAACTCGGCACGGTCGATCAGCGCGTAAAATGTAATCCAATAGCGCGGTCAAAATGTTCGACGCGCGCGACGCGCGGATTTTTTTTTTTTTTTATATTTGTCTAGAGAATTTTCGGTAAAATCGCCGTAACTCGAGTTCTACGGGGGCTATCGAGCCGCGTCCTACTTTTTTGTTTAGGGCCTTTATCGCTCTACGGACATTGGCTTTATTTTTATGGGATTCCTAAACGCCCATCTGGCCGAAATTCGACAAGCGGAGCCCGCTACTAGCGCCTGAACTTATCCACGGGTCAAAGAGCTTAGGATTGACGAAAGAAAGTCGCGAAAGATATCCGTTTTTTTCGCCGTAACTCGAGTTTCGCGGCGGCTATCGAGCCTAAATTTGGAGCGTCGGGGGAGTGTTCCACCCCGCGTCCTCTACGCCCGTCACAAAGTCAAAGGTCGATGCCCTTTTTCTTTAATCCGAACCGTACTTCTTCAACCGCTTTTTGAGAGTTTGGGACCCCCTATCGATTCGAAATTGCCGGGGACGGTTCGACCCTACGTCAGATAGCGAGTTCGCTAAAAGAGTCGCTTTGAGTACGGCGTCGATGACACCGTTATTACGCCGTCGACGGCGTCGGGTGCGTCGTCGACGCCGTCGAGTGCGGCGTCAGCGGCGTTACGGTATCAAACGTTGGAGTTTGAGTACGGCGCTTCATTCTAGATCGGACTTCCGTAGGAGGAACATGTCCAGCTGCGACTTCTGCGACAAAACGTTCGTTCGTAGTTACGATCTGAAAAGGCACCGAATCACCGTACATTTCGACGAAATGTCCTCCCGCTATGCCGACTCGCGATCCGAGAGCGAAGACTCCGCCGACGAGAGGCAAGTTAGCGACTCCGAAGGTAGTCAACTCGAAGAGTTTAATTAGGCCTACTTCGACTGGTACGACAAACCCTTCGCGGACACCGAAGATGCTAGAACCGAAAAATACGAAAAGTACATCGCGGAAGGCATGAACGAATCGGACGCGAAGGAACTTTCCTACCAAAAGGTACTGTGGAAACTGAACGACGACCAAAAGGACCGCAAATCCATCAAGCGGGTTCTTTCGAAACATTTTCACGAGTTCAAGGACTTGTTTCTGTATATGGAAGACTCCGACATTGAAGAAGAAGAAGAGGGCGAGGGTGATTGAACCTCACCCTGTTTTTATAAAATTTGAATTTACAAAGATACTTCTTCACGACATTTTGTTTTAAAATCGGTCGCGTCTATCACAAGGAAGACAGTGTGGAGGAACCGTTTCTGGTAAAACTTAATTTCTTTTAAATTGTTCATACACGAGGAAATCCAAACCATTTTGTTTTAAACTTTTTACACCTGCCAACGTCAAACACATTTTTCTTCATATTTCTTAAGGGTATCTGACCTTAATTGGTCTTACTCCTCCGTAAGACATCATTTTTGCAATCTCATTTACCATCTTATGGTAAAATAAAACATTGAACATCATTGAAATAAATAATCTGTACACATATAACTAAAATTAAAGATCTAAGGAGGTTCTTCTTTATTTCATACATATATATTTATCTGAACAACTAATACCGAATCATTTAAAAAATCGCGTCATGTTTCGTTTCATGGAGAAAAATTATTAAAAAATTTAAACGTGTGATCAGAATTTAAAAC
>JXSR01S047302.1:33216-46686 GCA_000969725.1 Ophiothrix spiculata
TTTAAAAAATTAATCATTACTGTTGTTGTTGTTGTTTTTCCTCGAGATAGCCTATTTCGGGATAACTAAGACCTCCTATTAGCTTTACTTATATTGAATTACAATAATAATTACATTTATTACTAAACTAAATTAAAAGTACAAACAAATTTCAAATAACTAAAAGAGGACATAATATATTTAAACGCTTAAGGCAAAGTCTATAAATCATACATTAGCGTTTGCTTATTGATTTCAACCCCATATCCTCTTTAAAATAAAAGAATATTGTAAATATAGTTAATATTTTGACGACTTTTGAACAAAACGCACGATTGTTTGTTTCTTTTGTTTTGCTATATTTAATGCTAGCAACAGCATTGTTTCGTTAAAAGCGCTTGACCGTAAACGTTAGTGTTAGCACTTAAGTGACCAGGGGGTCCAGTTTTGGGGGTTCCTAGGGGCCCTACCACAGGTTTTTGCGCGTAACAAATTACATAGCCACTCCATGTAATTGACAAACTTAACGCAGCGGGTCCCTCAGTAGCAAAAAAATTCAAATCGATCCAGTCGAGCTCGTGCTAATTAGCATAAAGTGATTTTTCGAGGGCGCTGTTCAAATTTGTTTTGCCCATAAAATTGAAACCGAATAACTTTTTTCTCATTTTATTTTTGCAATGTTATTGTACTTGCAATGTGCAAATTTGAGCAAAATTTTTCATTTTATTACATTTTAAACAAAATTGTCGATTTTAAGCCTTTAAGTATAGAGCGCGAACTTTACCTGTGTAAAGTTTAGATATACATAGTAATGCCGGATCCAATATGCTGTGTGTATGGGATGTCTAGACTACCTGAATGTGATCATCACGAAAGGTGCCGTAATTCAACTCAAGTTATTATCTAAACCTTGCAGTTGTGGACATAGATAGACAGAGAGATATTTGGATTATAAATTCATGCCGGGATGTGAATATTTGCAAAAATATAGGAAGAAAAATGGACGATATATGGCGGAATATCAGAATATAGCTTGTACATTGCAGCTATTGCACGCTATGTTTATCATGTAAATATATACTATATATAGAACTATATGCAGGTACAATGCCACGGTACATTACACCTGCCGATGCCGTTTTACTTGTATCTGTTTATTGGCATTTGATTACTTGATATGCAGCACCTTTCGTGATCATCATCGTCAATGTGTGGCCGGTTGAGCCAGATAAACACTTTAACACCGAAAAAAAGTCATATCCAATTAAAACCAATTTAAATAACAACAGTATAAGTTTTTAAACCATGGTTCTGTTTGAGGTTTAAAGCAGCTACAGTTTAAAGCTTGTAACCATATATAGTTTAAAAGTTTAAACAACTATTGTTTATCATTTAAACTATGTCAACGTTTAAAGCTTTTAAACTGAAGGGAGGCTATTTGTAGGATTAGCGGACCTTTTAAATTTCTGACTAGCGGACCTTATTTCATTTTCGGACTAGCGAACCTTATTTCAAATTCAGTCTAGCGAACCCTATTTTCGGACTGACGGACCCTTTTTCAAATTCGGACTAGCGAACCCTCAGGTATAGGAAAATACGCTTTCGGACTAGCGAACCTCATTTCATTTTCGGACTAGCGAACCTTCGGACTAGCGGGCTGTTACCTTTGCGTATTATTATAATTACAAAACAACACAACTAACCTTGGGCTGGCTATTGTTGTCATTAAGAAACACTAGTTCATCACTTTCATATCCGGTTTGCACTTTGACCTGCTCGACATAGTAGCCAAAATTCAAACCACGCTGGCATTGTATTACAACCACGATAAAAATGGCGCCAAAATCAATTTGGATCCAGGGAGACTTATCACCTTCATCATTACCCCAATATGTGTCCAATGTTTGCCGGTTCAGCCTTGCATATTCCGGCAATCGAGGAGTGGTACGGTACACATAGTGCGATGAAGCTGTAATTCTGGAACCCGAAATCTCCCCAGTTTCCATGCCGAGAGCAGTAGGTGACTTACAGTCTGAAAAAATACGTCACACATTACGCTATATATCTAGTAATCAGTAATCTATACGGTATTCCGTAACGGTCTAGCCGTAACATTTGGTAATGTTACGGTCCAATGTAACATTTAGCTGAGATGATTATAGCGATCTTAAGTGCTTGATCGATCGAATGGGTTAGGTAATTATAATAACACTACCGGGGTAGTGGTGGAACACGATGATGAATAGGGATTATTTTTGCTTCGTATCTCGTTCACTGTTGTTTGAACCCATTAGAAATAGGGACATTTTATTTCTAAGTGTCAAAATAGATGGCGCTATTCATAAAAATTCAGTTTTGGATGTGGAAGAGATATGCTGGTGTGTACTACCGAAATTAGATATGTAAATGAAGCATATGACCTCAAGAAAATTTAATTTATAATTTTTAACCAAAATCTTCACAGATCAAACGACATAATCGATAATCAAATATAATCAATATTTTGAAATATGTATAGCGCCCTCTTTTTTGCACAATTCTAAATTTACAAAAAATACCAATAAATGAGCTCAAAATTAACAAAATTTCATCCAAAATGATATAAATTTTTTAGAATGGGTTCAAAACTTTAGTATGCAACACATTCCAGCTATTTATACTGCTTTCTCAACGTTCTGTGAAGAAAAAAATGAATTTTGGGTTAAAAATTAATAAATGTCCACTTCAAACAACAGTGCGTTAGCTATAATCATCTCAGACATTTGTTTGATACGCATTACCTGACCTTACGTGACCTTAAGCATGGGACGTCGCCAGTGACAGGGTATGTGAACCGTAACAAACAAATGTTACGGCTGTGTGTACCGGGAGAGATTGGTAATTGCTTATAGTGAAAAGAATTTGATGATTTTTTATACAAGTGCTGGAATTTCAGCTTTCATTTGACACCCTATTTTTGACAACTGACCGAGAAACATTGAAATTATGAACTTTTAGAGTTATTAATTTTTTTTATTCGCGCTGCAGCTTAAGACAAAGGATTGATTTCAGATAAGAGAGTTGTGTCTATTTTTTTTCAAAAACATACGTCATGGGTTTCTAAGTATCATCCATCAAGATATTTTTTTCATCTTATTAATGATTAGAAACGACAAAACTTAAGATTTAACCCTCGTCTAACCAAGGGGGATTGGTTACAACCCCCGAAGGCTTTTTCCCCGCTGCATAAAAACGCAAAAGCAACTGACCCTAGGCATTTAAGTAAGCGGCGGTGAAATTGGATGGATATTCATTTTGGACATTGGACATTCAAGTTACAAAAATCAACTAAGAGTAAAAATACCCCAGAAAAAAATATGTAATTCTTAAGGGGGGAGTCTATGGTTTTCAATCCCAGATTTCTAAATCAGTTTAGGATAGCGCCACCGCGCGGGTGTTTTCAAGTACGCACGCGTTTTTAGAGTTACGCGCCGGTGTTTTCAAGTTCGCGCAGATGTTTTCAAGTAATTTCGCGTACGCACACATGTTTGGAGGTACGCGCAGATGTTTTCTCAGAGGCACGCATGTTTAGAGGTACGCGCGGGAGTTTTGAAGTATGTCCGCATGTTTAGAGGTACGCGCAGGTATTTTCAAGTATTTTCGCGTACGCACGAATGTTTGAAGGTACGCGCAGATGTTTTCTCGTACGAAAACGTGTTTGGAGGTACGCGCGGGTGTTTTCAAGTACGCACACGTATTTAGAGGTACGTGCGGGTGTTTTCAAGTATTTTCGCGTACGCACGCATGTTTGGAGGTACGTGCAGATGTTTTCTCGTACGCACGCGAGTTTGGAGGTACGCGCGGGTGTTTTCTCATATGCACGCGTGTTTGGAGGTACGCGCGGGTGTTTTCAAGTACGCGCGGGTGTTTTCAAGTATTTTCGCAGACGCACGCATGTTTGGCGGTACGCGCAAATGTTTTCTCGTACGCACGCGTGTTTGGAGGCATGCGCGGGTGTTTTCAAGTATCTTCGCGTACGCAAGCATGTTTGGCGGTACGCGCAGATGTTTTCTCGTAGGCACGTCGTCAAAACTGGCACCTTATTTTTATTTTCCCCTTATTCTGCCCACCAGGGTGTGTACTAACCATATTGAGAAAACGAAAAATTAAAAAATCAAAAATTGCCGTCTAACTTGCAAAATTGCTGGTAAAATTTTTTCATTTTCTCAACATGGTGAGTACACACCCTGAAGGCCAGAATAAGGGAAAAATAAATATTTGTTTTAGGTGCCAGTTTTCTGCAATTTTGACTCGTATGAGTGCAAAATTTCCGATTTTTAAAATTTTTAAAAAAATATAAAAAATCAAAATTGCCTTCTAAGTTACAAAATCGCTGGTAAACTTTTTTCATTTTCTGTACATGGTGAGTACCCATCCTTGTGGTCAGAATAAGGGAAAAATAAAAATACGTTGGACCGGACGTATGAGTGCAACATTTCCGATTTTTAATAATTTAAAAAAAAATCAAAAAAATATAAAAAATCAAAATTGCCTTCTAAGTTGCAAAATCGTTGGTAAACTTTTTTAATTTTCTCAACATGGTGAGTACACATCCTGGTGGCCAGAAAAAGGGAAAAATAAAAATATGTTGAAGGTGCCAGTTTTGACGACGTGCCTACGAGAAAACATCTGCGCGTACCGCCAAACATGTGTGCGTGTGCGAAAATACTGAAAAACACCCGCACGTACTTGAAAACACCCGCGCGTACCTCCAAACACGCGTGCGTACGAGAAAGCATCTGCGCGTACCGCCAAACATGCGTGCGTACGCGAAAATACTTGAAAACAACCGCGCGTACCTCCAAATACGTGTGCATACTTGAAAACACCTATGCGTACCTCCAAACACGTTTGCGTACGAGAAAACATCTGCTCGTACCTCCAATCATTCCTGCGTACGCAAAAATACTTGATAACACCCACGCGTACCTCTAAACACGCGCACATACTTCAAAACTGCCGCGCGTACCTCTTAACATGCGTGCCTACGAGAAAATATCTGCGCGTACCGCCAAACATGTGTGCGTGTGCGAAAATACTTGAAAACATTCGCAAGTATCTGAAAACACCCGTGCGTACCTCCAAACACGCGTGCGTACGCGAAAATACTTGAAAACACCCGCGAGTATCTCCAAACACGCCTGCGTACGAGAAAACACCCGAACGTACCTCCAAACTCGCGTGCGTATGAGAAAACATCTGCGCGTACCTCTAAACATGCGTGCGTACGCGAAAATACTTGAAAACAACTGCGTGTACCTCCAAATATGTGTGCATACTAGAAAACACCCACGCGTACCTCCAAGCACGTTTGCGTACGAGAAAACATCTGCGCGTACCTCCAAATATTCGTGCGTACGCAAAAATACTTGATAACACCCGCGCGTACGTCTAAACACGCGCACATACTTCAAAACTCCCGCGCGTACCTCTAAACATGCGTGCCTACGAGAAAACATCTGCGCGTACCTCCAAACATGCGTGCGTACGCGAAATTACTTGAAAACATTCGCGCGAAATTGAAAACACCCGCGCGTACCTCCAAACACGCGTGCGTACGAGATAACATCTGCACGAACCTCCAAACATGCGTCCGTACGCAAAAATACTCTAAACACCCGCGCGTAACTCTAAACATGCGTGCGTACGAGAAAACATCTGCGCGTACTTCCAAATATGCGTGCGTGCGAGAAAATACTTGAAAACACCCACGCGTAACTCTAAACACGCATGCGTTCTTGAAAACACCCGCGCGGCCAAACTTGGTTCACTAAATGGCGTTATCCTAAACTGATTTAGAAATTTGGGATTGAAAACCATAAACTCCCCCATTAAGGATAATATATTTTTTTCTGGGGCATTTTTTACTCTAGTTGATTTTTGTAACTTGAATATCCAATGTCCAAAATGAATATCCATCCAATTTCACCGCGCTAGATCGCTTTTAAGTAATCTCTTTTACATCCTTTGCGGTCATTTTGATTAAAAAATTGGAGGTACCACCTAAAGTGGGGTAGGGTAAGTCGCCAAAGTTGGGTGTAGGGGGGTAATTGCAACCCAACGAGATTGATTGAAATTTTAAATTGCCATTTTTGAAAATATCTGCATGCTACTAAAGCTTTTACTTACATAACATATTAAAATCATCAGTTTTCCTTCTTTTTTAGTAGCAAAAATGAAAAAAAAGCGACGAAAATCCGCTATTTAGAACTTTTTTGGTAAAATGTTGATTTTGGTGGCCAATTTTGCCAAAATCCCGATTTTCCGATCCGAAAGTACTTTATGACGTCATAATTACGTAACGCCTTGGCCGATATTAATGACCTTGGTATCGTTGGATAGAATAGAGGTGGTCAACACACCAACGGTAAACATTGCATTTCCAAGGGAGTTTTTAAGGGGCAAAACAAATGTAAAACACCTTGATTTTTCCTTGATATGTTTTGTGGATCCGCTGTTCCAACTAAAAAACAAAAAATCAATTATTCAGGATAATTTGATAATTGAGGGGTCAAAAACAACAGAAAGTCAAATTTGACACTTATTGCTGATTGATGGAGACACATGGCTAAATAGAAATATACAACCCCTTGTGCCAAATAATACGTTAAAATATAGATAATTACGCTCTAAACACAATGCTGAAAAACAAAATCAAACGGTTTTTGAAAAATTGCCATTTTTCAATTTTTTTCATGCCCTTAGAAATGTCATCTGAGCATTTTCAAAGGGACCGTTCTATTATGTGCAATAGGGGTAAAAAAATATACCCATGTTCATCATGCTAAACTTAAAAATAAATGCATTCAATAAACATAGCTTAATATAATAAATGTGATGACTCACACCGAAAAGGGAGACTTTGCGACAAAACACTTTTCGAGAAACTGATGAAAATAGGCAGCAAAAAATTAGAAAATTCAGCAGATTTTCTGTTGTAAAATTTGACTGCCTTGATCAATTTCAAAAAGTAAGGTGTCATTTTAAAGCTTACAAAATGTTCTAACAGATGAAGTAATAAAATCAAAATTGATATCATCTTCAAAGTCCCCCCTTTCGGTGTGAGCCATCACAAATACTAAGTATATTTCTTAGTTTATAGTTCACACTTTATAAATAAATCAATTCTATTATCGCCTGAGCCTGGAGGTAATCCTTTTTATGATACAGACACAAAGCAAAACCCACAATGGGGCTACTCACGAGTCACCCCCATGGCTCTGTACCATGTTTACGAAAAATGTTTATACGTATTTTCCTATATACTGAAATCTTGTCACAATTTCAACAAAATATGATCATACTTTCTGTTCGATTTCTAGAAGCGACTGACATGAATGCAATGTTTCACAGTAAAATTTATGTTTTCCCTTAAACACTTAAGAGACATTTCAGATGCGAATGAAAGCCTGATCTGACCGACCATAAATGCTGATAAATTCAATTTCACTTTTGCAAGTCATCGCTGGCTGTTTATTGCCGTAACCTTCCCTTGATGTAACTGCTATGATTCGCTAATAGCAGCTTGTGGGAAGCCCAGCGGGAAGTACAAACATTAGGTTTTCTAGACCGAGCATTATGTATATAATTTGAAGTTGACTTTTTGTACATTTCTCTTCAAAATATCGTCATTTTAACATGCGAATGGTCTAAATTTGATATTATTTCCTTTTTTTAGACAGAAAAAATCTATGTTTTAATTTTTTTAAAGGTACTTATATGATTTTTTTAAACTCTGAAAATCTGTAGTAAGTCTTCTTCAAAACAGCATCAAATTAAATGACATTGTATACTGTAATATGCGTCGAAAATAAATAGAGCTTTGGCCGAAAAAAATGTACATGCATTTGAATTGCCAGTATGATTCCGTGGAAAAGTAATCGCATCGTTTCACTTCGATATCAAGCTCGCTTAGGTTTAAACGCACAGCGGGGACCTACTTTCAATAAAGAGTGACGAATCCCAAAATATTTGATAAGATACCTCGGCGTAAGACTGATTGACCAGCGTGTCTCCGCTGCTTTTATATTGGTCAAGATTTGACGATGCGCGATTTTCAATTACAGTTTTAAAATACTTCCGCATTTTTTATAATCGACAAATTTGAAGGATTTAAAATGTTACTATATAGTTTGAAAACATTGAAAAAATGTTAATACTTATTTGACTTCTGTTTCAATAATTTTATGCCGAAAATACACTGGATTGAAAAAGGTGTTTCGCTCCACAATAGTGTGGGAATACACTGACCACTTCTAGATAGGAGAGGACCACACCAAAGTCCTCATTTCTCGTTAACTTTTGTGTAATGTTTTCTTTTGTAAAAAAAATGGTCAGAGTCATGAAGGAATTTACTGTTCAGATTTGATACTTACTGAGTTTAACTGAAGTCATCCCCACTGGTGTGCTTGAATTGTAAGCTCTTTCTTTTGTTGTAGTCCTGTGAGTTGCCACTTCACGTGAAATCTTGTCTTGACTAGTAGGTACCATAGACGTCGTGGCCTCGGTTTCCTGCATTGTACCAGCTGAAGATATTGGGTACTCGGTTGTTTCTTGTATTACTGTAGATATTGGGTCCTCGGTGGTTTCTGGTGTTGCTGTAGATATTGGGTCCTCGATGGTTTCTTGTATTACTGTAGATATTGGGTCCTCGGTGGTTTCTGGCGTTGCTGTTGAAATTGGGTCCTCGGTGGTTTCTGGTGTTGCTGTAGATATTGGGTCCTCGATGGTTTCTTGTATTACTGTAGATATTGGGTCCTCGGTGGTTTCTGGCGTTGCTGTTGAAATTGGGACATGGGTGGTTTTTGATGTTGCTGTAGATATTGGGTCCTCGGTGGTTTCGTGTGTTGTTATAGATATTGGGACATCGGTGGTTTCTGATGTTGCTGTTGAAATTGGGACATGGGTGGTTTTTGATGTTGCTGTTGGAATCGGGTCCTCGGTGGTTTCTTGTGTTGCTGTAGATATTGGGACCTCGATGGTTTCTGGTGTTGCTGTAGATACTAGGTCCTTCGTGGTTTCTGGTGTTGTTGCCCTGGCGGTTGTCACTTTAAGTGTTGTCTTGTATTGTGTATTTCTGGTTGCGGACGTTTGGTCCTCAGATACATATAAGGTATTCTTAGTACAATTGGTCCTGTTAAGAAGATCGTCGAGTGTTTTTGTATTCCAATTTTCAGGTTGCACAAGTTGCGACGGGTTGTCTGTGAACCACAACTGAGATGACGTATTTCCGGCATGTATGTCAGGATTCAATGTACCGGTACAGGTTTCAATCCTGATGACAACTGGTACATATATCGGTGAAACTACTTTCGTGCAGTAGCAGATATCATTAAGAAGTAGTGACCACCTCATTTTACCATCCCTCAACAAGTCTGGTCTTCTTCTCAACAAACAAATGTGACTCCTCGAAACATGAGCTAGAAAAAACAACAACAAATATACTACAATTCATTTCTTTTCTTTTAATAAATGTGCAATTCTTAACGGGAAATTATGCTACAACATTAAAGGGGCATTGGACAAGTTCAGCATCATCCCAAAACTTTTTCCCAAGCATTTTGAGATTTGTGCATGTATTAGCGGTAATAATGACTGCATGGAAAGTTTCATTGTCAAATTCAACCCCTATCTGTCAAAATATTTAGGATAATCTTTTAGTTTTATTCATCGTTGTCGACAACGATAAATACTGCCCTCTTTAGTTGAATTTTTAAAATTGGCATTTCATGTGATCTAATGCAAACTCCAAATTTATTTTTATTTGTCTGCAATCTATAATGTAAAAGGAATGTTTTACAAACAAATCTTTGGCTCTTTTTTTGATATATAGCATCAATAAATATGTTTAGAGAATAGCCTCATACCCAAGATCAACAAACAAAATGAAATTCAAAATTTTGACTTTTCTGAAGGTTTTCATCAACATTTTCCCAATAGCTGATAATTATCTGTTATTTTTGAACGTATGAAGTGTAAATTATCTACAAATAAAATTTAAAAATTTTCAAATGCCCCTTTAACTGAAAGTTGGGTAAATATCACGTGGTTAATATATTAAAAGAACGGCACAAATATTGGGTAAAATCATTAACTTTTAAAATAATACAAAACGCGTTGTCGGTACCAAACATGTTAAGAGTGTACTAAAATCTATTGGCATGTGTAAATCTTCCTTATAACACTTACAACAACAATATCCTTTATAGTTTTTAGTGTGGAGATGGTGAATGTGCGGAAGCCAAAGCAAAACAGCGAAACAAACGTATGTGCCAACATAGAAGACCTATAGATTCTGCTAAAACTCAAGAGTCTAACACACATTTTAGGATAAAAACATTAAAATGTTAGGCGCAACTGTGCTATAAATACGACAGAGTTATCGGATTCCGATAAGTGTTTACGATAGAAAATACATCAGTACCAGAAAATATTAAAATAGTTTGATCCAATTTTATTCTTCAATCAGTCCTACAAAGTAAAATATTGATATTGATCAAACAAAAATTGAGAAAAAATGATCTTGCATATGAGAAAAAAATGCTACGTGTCTATCGGAATCCGATAGCTCTATCGGAAACGTTTCACAGTCGCGCCTTAATACGAAGAAAAATTTGGTAGTTTGAAAGAGTAGTCAAAGAAGCCATTCATGTTCGTAGGGTAACACAGAGGTGATGTTCTTAGACATAATATTCGTAACACGTATACTAGTATGTCAAGCCATAAAGGTTGCTTTATAAAGAAAACGCGGTGCCTTATAAAAACAACGCGTTGCTTATTCAGCCGATTTGAATATTTTTTTATTAACGTGGTGCTTTTGAAACTGCGTTGCATTTAATAAAGCAACGCGTTACTTTTGAAAAAGCAACGATTGCTCATTCTTATGTAGGCTACTTAGCTGTAATGTATGTGTATAGTTGTAAGTTATTGTATATCTGTGCTATCTGCCGATTTTCCTATTTTTTTGTTTTTGTCTGCTCTGCGCTACATAAATTCCTATTATTATTACTGTTAATATTATTATTATTATTATCATTTATTGTGTCTTACCAGCAAACAACAGCAACAGGATAATCTGAAGACTGACAAAATAGTTGAAAGCCATGCCGAAAATGTAGATTTGTGTATGACCAGATTTACAAACTGATTCAAAATTTACTGACTTCTTCCAATAAATAACCCTCAGCAAATGTCAAATGTCTTTAATATTTTGATATACTTGCCTATAATGCAGTCTTAAAAGGTTCACCCTTCTCCTTTTCTTTCCTTTTTATTTACTCTATTATATTTTAATGGAATTTTCAAAAATTAATTGCCTGAACAAAGCAAAATAAATTTTAGTGTCTTTTAATGGCATTGTGATATTCTCTCAATTTGTTTTGCGTTAGAAGAGTCATTTTCAGAGGTTCACTGACCATTTTTAGGATACCAAAGTTTCTCAGTGGATTTAGCAATGGCAACTGGTATTAAAAAAATGAGCTCCCATACACCTCACCAAAATGGCGGGAAAGTTGTAATTTTAGACGCTTTTCAAAATCTTGAATTAGATGGCCAAATATGACAATTTAGGTGTTAATTCCCACTAATTTTCGTATGAGACACAATGGGATGACAAGATTTATTATTTAGAGTCACCTTGACCACAAAGTCCAAAATGGTCGCCAAAATGGCCGCCAAAATAGTATATTTGAACTGAAATTGACAAAAATATCCTTTGATTTGCAAATTATCATAAATAATTAACAGTAAATGACATGTAGGGCCGGCTACAACAAGGTCATTTGTCCCCTAATTATGGTGTTAACATGTTTTACAATTCAAAATGGCGCCTATACTGAGATCCAATATGGCCGCCAAAATATGTTTTAATGCGCTAAAATGGGTTAATGGACTTTAAAACAGCATCAAACACACTATATGTTCCAAATATTTGATAGTAATTGACTTTGAGTTTTAGAACAGATATGTTTGTCCCCAAATTAGGCTGTTAACAAGCTTAAAATTCAAAATAGCGCCTGTACTGAGATTCAAAATGGCCGCCAAATTATGTTTTAATGTGATAAAAATGGGTTAAAGAACTTTAAAATAGCATCAAAAACACTGTATGTTCAACATATTTGATAGCAAATGACTATGAGAGTTGCAACTGATGTATTTGTCCCAACATTAGGCTATTAGCAAGCTGAAAATTCAAAATGGCGCCTATACTGAGATCCAATATGGCCGCCAAATATGTTTTAATGCGCTAAAAATGGGTCAATGGACTATAAAACAGCATTAAACACACTATATGTTCAAATTATTTGATAGCAAATAAGTTTGATAGTTTCAACATATATATTTGTCCCCAAATTAGGCTGTTAACAAGCTTAAAATTCAAAATGGCGCCTGTACTAAGATCCAAAATGGCCGCCAAAATACGATTCTGTCCTTTTTTTTGTAAGACTCAAAGTCATTTGCTATTAAATGTTTTGAACATATAGTGTGATTGATGCTGTTGTAAAGTCCATTAATTGAATTTTAACTCATTAAAACGTATTTGGTGGCCATTTTGGATCCTATTGTAGGCGTCATTTTGAATTTTAAACATTTTAACACAATAATTAGGGGACAAATGATCTTGTTGTAGCCCTACATGTCATTTACTGTTGATTATTTATCATAATTTGCAATTCAAATAGTACAAGCTGAAATGGAGCTAGGTATCACCCGGAGCCGAAGTTTATCACATATAGTTTTTCTAGACTGAAAGTTTATGAGGAATAAGAATATCAGAGGTAAAAAGCCCAAATACTGAACGGACTACCTCAATGATGGCGTTTTTCAAAATGGCCGCCAAAATCCTAACAAATGACTGAATACTGTACAAAAGGTCAAAACATGAGGTTATCTCCAAGTGATTATAGCAAAAATGACAGTCCAAGTTTGTATCTGATCATTTAATATGAATCAGTCATAAAAAATAATGAAAATGGTACTTAGAGGGCGTTTTATTCAAAATGGCCTCCAGAATATGATCTTTCACTCAAAACTGCAGTGGGGGAGCAAGGACCACATTTTCTGCACCCCCAATCCCGGGAATCAACCAAACCAACTCGTTTAGGTTCCATATAATGACCCTCAAATTAGTATCTAAAAGTAAAAAGTGACCACAAGCAAGATATCCAAAATGGCCGCCAAAATTCCTGCCAAAATACTAGATTTTCATATTTTTATTATTATGTCCTAAAAGTATCTTGTCACACTTTACGTTAAAAATTATTATCGGGAACCGACTTCTGGAGCTATAACAAATACATTTGACTCCAAATCATGCCGTATGTATGTTTCATATTCAAAATGGCCGCCAAAATAGCATTTTTTCCTAAAATCAGCCAAAACAGCCTTTAAAATACCTGATACCATATATAATCAACAAGAAATAACACTTAGGGTTAACACTTAAGTAACCAA
>JXSR01S047307.1:16177-26215 GCA_000969725.1 Ophiothrix spiculata
AGTAAAAAATCATCACCTATTATTAAGATTCAAAAAATAGTTTCTTCGTTCTGGATATTCATGTCTTGTCTAGTGTACCTGACGGATTATATACGATCTTAAATATCAGAAGGGAAATATGTCGGCATGTGTCTGTTGAATGTCCAGAAGGCCTTCGATAGTGTGAACCATACAATACTATGTCAAAAACTTGAGGCTATGGGCATTGAATCTGCTAAGTTTGCATCTTACCTCTCCAACCGCAAACAACTTTTCTATATCGATGACACCGAATCTGAGCTGAAAGAAATCCCATGTGGTGTTCCTCAGGGTAGCCTATTTGGCCCCTTACTTTACCTCTGTTATTTTAATGACATGGTCACTGCTGTCAATAATAAATTACTTCTATATGTCGATGTTATCCTTGCTAGTGATACAAACCCGGATACTATTACCCATATTCTCACCATTCATATGAAGGCCATTAATAGTTGGTTGATTGATAACCAACTTTCTTTACATGCTGGAAAAACCTTTGATCCTGTTTGGCTCAAAAAGAAACTTGAATAAGGTCACCCACACACAACCAAGTTCGTTTTGATGATTATTTAATTAAACCCACTGATTCAGTTAAGTATCTTGGAGCTACTCTTGACCAACAACCAATGGTTGATTCCATCGTTAAAAGGGCTTTTGACATTCCAAATTCTTTAATCAGAAACTTCGTAAAGATCTTTGTTCCTCTCTCATCCAATGTTATCTTGATTATTGTTCTGCAGCCTGGAACACAAGCCTAACCAAAAATTACAAACATAAACCGCAAGTTCTCCAAAACAAACTGGTTAGGTTCATCCTATATAGATGTCTCCTAGAGACCATGTTGGCCTGACACAGCTCCAATCTGTCAAGTTTTCAAAACAGGACCAAACAATTACGGCTAAATCAAATGCATAATGTCTTCTATGCTACTGGACCCACTTACTTTAATCAATTCGTCACCAAAACATCTGAAATCCATTCATATCGCACCAGAGCCAATGCATTACATTTTTAGGTGCCGAGAGTTAAGAGCTTGACCATCAAATCGTTTCTTTATAAATCCACGCTCGACTGGAACCCTCTTCCATCTGATATCAAACTTATTCAGGATAAACAAACCTTCAAACAAGCGTTTAAGAATCACATCAGTAGAAATACATTGATCCATGATCTGAGCAGGCAGCTTATGTCTATATTATTTCCACTGGTTGTCCCAGTGGTTGTCCCTCCTTCTTGTCTTTGTCCTTGTTCGGATCAGGCACCTCTATCCTTGTTTTTTGTGTCGGAGCCCATTGGAAATAAGTTTGCATAGGTAGCCAGACTTAATGGGTCATCCGTGCATATTTCGGATTTGGTGTTTGATATTAAACTCTGTTGTTTTTTGTAATTTTGTACTATTGTATCTCTATCATTATTGTTTATTGTTCTCCGGAATATGCTGAATGAATAACAAACAAACAAACCAGATCCTGACAACACCCCAGCTTTCATATGGAAGCATGAGCTTTTCCAAGAGCAACTTCTGGAATTCTGCAATGAAACTCTCTTGGGTAACAAACCAAAGGCATTTTCAACCTCATAAATCAAACCACTTCAAAAGAAAGGGGATCTACAGCATCCTGGAAAGTATGCCTCTGTCTATCTGCAATTACGGGGAAGGTCTACAACTCGCTTCTTCTCAATCGTATAACTCTACACCTTGATCCCATTCTTCGAAGGAACCAAAATGGATTTCGTAGGATTCTTGCTTCTAGTCTTTGTATACTTCTCAAAGGCCTTTGATAGTGTAAACCGGAAGGTAATGATACATATTTTAACTATGGTATCACTGAGGAGATTTTGAGTGCCATTGCTATAATGTATGCAACCCAACAAGTTTTGTGCAAAGCATGGATGGTCCAACCGAGGAATTTATTACAACAGCAGGAATTCTTCAAGGAGACACCCTTGCTCCCTTCCTTTTTGTTATTGTGGTCGACTATGTACTGCGCCAGTTAGTTGACACCATCAGTTACAAGGGCCTGACAATTGTAAGAGGATCTAGATCTTGGTAGCAAAAAGACTTCTTGACAAGAAAGGGACAAGCATGGAATGCCTGTAACAAGCTTGATGTCATATGGAAGTCTGATATTACCAGGGCAACCAATATTGAGTTCTTCAGGGCCTGTGTTGAAAGCATTCTTATCTTACGGTGCAGAAACATGGACTTTGAAGAAAGAGCTTCAAGACCGCTTAGATGGCACCTACATCAGACTGCTAATGCGTGTCCAAAATATGTCCCGGAAACAACATCCAACTAAGCATCAGATTTATGACGATAACCTCCCATCTCTACAACCGTGGCACAGAGGAGAGCCCAGTTTGCTGGTCACTGCTTTCGAGCCAAGGACAAATCATATCGGACCTAGGCTTCTTTGGCGACTCCCATGTCCAAACAGAGGCTGTAGACCATTAACGCACCTTGATACCATATATGTAGAGATACTGGCTTGAACTTCAATGAACTAGGAAGTGCAATGTGTAATAAAGATAGTTGGCAAAGATGTGTGTCATGTATCTCGACGGAAGTCGAAGGATGATGATGTTATTTATAGGATGAAATATCTTGACCAAAGTTGGCCTCGTTCTGAGTCCCGATACTCAATGGCGGAAATATGCCAATTATAGGAATGGTCTACACTCTGTAAATCTTGAAGTATGTAACAAGTAGCCGATTAACACACATAAACATGACCATACGGGGAAGTAAATTAGTCTATATTTCTCAAATCATAACAAGGTACCAAATCTTGCTGAAAATTCAAATGAATTTATTTACAATGTTTGTCCATGTGTTATCAAAAAAAAATTATCCCAAAATAAAACAAAAATTATGAAGAATTCATGTAAAAATATATCAATACGCATTGATTGGGCCATAATCAATCCTAATCAATCATTACTAGTCTCTTACACAATACAAAACTACCAGTTTACAATGTTGAAGAATGCAAGTGATATGCTATGGTTCTTGTAACAGAGTCTGATTTCTTGTTGCATACTTCAAGGTTTATAGAGTAATTCAGCCCCATTAGTACTTTTCAGTTTCCATTTGTAAACATAATAAGTTAATAACCTAATCGTTAACCTTACTTTAGAGTTGCATTTTACTTTCGAGATATTGGAGTAGATGAACTGCTACAATAATGAAGTTCCAACTTTCAACATATTTTCTTATCTTCGTGGTGATTTCAGTGTCAACAAGACAGCATGAAGAAAGTGCGTGCAGTACAGTGTGTAATTGTAAAAATAGGCGGACGCATTTCGAAGTTAGATGCAATAAGAAGAATCTCACTCAATTGCCAACATCTATATTAAGAAACACCACGAAGCTGTAAGTAAACACCATCTGTAGTGTTAATACTTGTTAATGTTTTATTATGTAGGACACCCTTGTTCTGTACTATTTATGTTGTTGACTATCTGAATTCTACTACGATTGCTTAAAGCAATACTATAAATATGAAGCGCCCCCTGTTACCCACGACTTTTGATTTTTTTAGCTTATTGGGTTTGTTTTGGGTAGATATTAATACCCTCCAAATAATTTGGCCTAAATATGCTTACTTTTTCGGTTATGGCCATTTGTTGAATTAAATTCGGGATTCTACATGTATTATTACAGGAAAGCATGCATATATGCTTTTTATCCATTTTCGGTGGCAAAACAACATTTTGACAAAATCCACTTGAAAGCGCTTTTAGATAGTCACGTTCCTGTTTTTACCATTTTTACCATAAAACAGTTTTGACCAAAATCCGATAGTATTGCTTTAAGATCATTCTAAATTGATCATTATTCATTGATTTTAGGTAACATCCCGCTAGTCCGAAGGTTTGCTAGTTTGAAGATTTGCTATTTCGGATATGAAATAAAGTTCGCAAAAACGAAAACGTATATCCTATCCTATACTTTATTTCAAATTTGGAATGGCGAAACCTCGGGTATAGGAAAATACGTTTTCGGACTGGCGAACCGTATTTTATTTTCGTAGAAGAAGAAAAAGAAGAAGAACAGCAACAACGAACAATAATTATTGTTATTTAATTTAATAATCATGATAATAGGCAGACTGCAAAGACACCTCGTTAACGCTATTCAGACGCTAACCTTATTTTCTATTGAAATGCAGATGAGCAGCCATTAGCATTACAGCCCCGGCGTCCCCACTGTACTAAATTAGTTAATAGAACATAATTGTCCGGGGTGAGCCATCACATATTTCATTAACAGCGATACGCTAAAATCAACTTATATTTCCACTTCGTGTACTTTTTTTAAACAATCAAAATATGTCACCTTCTTGACTTCAACACGTGGTCAAACATAATGTAGACATTAACTTAGCTAATTTTAACAACTTTTTCCAAATTCAACAGCTAGAAATTAAGAGCTTGATTTTGCCATTTTTTATGACAATTTCACTTTTTGTGATACATAAATTGACGTGTAAGTACCTGTTGCGATTTCACTAGCGTATAAGCTACCCTATCGCAACCTCCCAACTTTTTTTTTATAATAGTGTAAGTGTGCTGTTTGTATTGACAGGTTCTTACAACATAACTTTCTCGATGAAATTCAGATGAAAGATATTGAATATCTCTTACCCAAACTTAGACTACTGTAAGTTTGCTATTTGTATTGAAAGGTTCTTACAACACAACTTTCTGGATGAAATTCAGATGAAAGATATTGAATATCTCTTACCCAAACTTAGACTACTGTAAGTATACAATTTTATTTTTTGGATTCTATTTAGAATATTTATTTGAAATCCGATGTTAAAGGGTAAGGGAACTTGATGATCACACCCCTCCACCATTTACTTATAGTCTGCCTCCAAAAGACTCATAATTCATTTCTGGTTTCGATACAATGGTAACAAGATAAAAACATAATTGCTGGTCTAGATAGTGAAAAGATTGAGACAAGACATTATAGCAAACGCATTATCGAACGTCCACCATTTTCTACTTTCAATTACTAATTATTTTAGAGCAATTAAGTTTGATTACCTAATAACTTATAAGTGCGGTTTGATCACTATTAATTTAGTTTTTATTGTTAACCAAATACACACTCGTGGTTAAACAAGTCAAATCTCATTGATCTCGTTTTGCATTGGCGATATTAAAATTTTAATGTCGAGAAAGGTCGGTAAAGCATCGCAAAGTCATCGGCGAAATGAGCCGGTGTAATGAGACAAGCAGTGATATTTAGAAATTCAACCTCAACCCTAATGTTTCCCATAACCAGGAGTCCGGGTCTAATTGAACTACACGGAATAAGTCGCAATCATTTTTTTTGTCTTTTTGTCAGAACCCCCGGACATCAATGATTTATTGATCGAACATATACAAGTATGTTCTACACATAACACATTTGAATAGTAACTAGGACTCTCTGAACAAAATATAGGCCTTTCAAAAAATTGTGATTTTTGCACATTTTTGGGTAAAAAGGAAGAAGTACGCAGAATAATAAAAATCCGTCTAACAGAAATTTTCACCATGTAGTAACAAACTGTTTGAATGCACAAGTTCCAAATTAATGTCAAGATTCTCAAAAATATAGGAATTTATAGATTTTCCTGGTTTTTGTTTAAAACATGCTAATTATATGCAAATGATGATATTCGAAATTAATTTTAAAATATAATTTACATCTTTTAAGTGTAATGTTGAAAATATTATGCAAGAAAAAGAGTTTCATTGAAATACAAATGAGTAGTTTATATTTTAGTATTGACCAGTTGGTTAGGAAAAATAAGGCCTGTTCCACTGTACTTTTACGATGTCATGCATAATGTCCTCGCGATGCATTGGTATATCGCGGATATCATAATCTAGATTTCGATATTTAACAAATTAGACTTTCTTATATTGAAGAGAGAACGTTTTTAGCGTTGAAGAGGAAGCAAGACACAAACATTATGCATAAAAATAGTCGAGAGTTCGGAAATCTCCGAAATCAAATACCTCGAGTAGTATTATACAAATATTGACTGCTTTAAGGGGCATGGTTTAAATTATTTTCCCGAGGTGATCTCAAAACCAGGAATGTATATCTAATATAATAGTATATAATGATTAATGCGTTATGAGCTGAGTGTGCCAAATATGTGATGGCTCAGCCCGAAAGGGGCGACTTTGCAGATGATATCAATTTTGATTTTATCATCTCATCTGTTACAACATTTTCTAAGCTTTAAAATGACGCCTTACTTGTTCAAATTATTGATCAAGGCGATCAAATTTTACAACAGAAAAAAAATGTGCTGGAAATTCTTATTATTTTCTTTATTTTTTAATGCCTATTTTCATCATTTTTCTCGAAAAGTGTTCTGTCGCAAAATCCCCCCTTTCGGGATGAGTCATCACATATAGTAATAATTGTGCTCATCTTATTTGCTGTGTGAGTCTACAGGACATGTTTGTTAGTGGCCCTGCAATTATCTTATTTCCAATCCTGATCTTATATTATATTTTCACAGCGATATCGAGGACAATAAGTGCAGGAAATCGTTTAGATTACCATCAACCGTCCAAACATTGTACGTATAAATCGAAACCTGTACGGATTTTATGTTTTATTGTAATTGGTTGTTTAAACTACTTTGTAAGAGTAATTTTGTCACATAATTGTTTGATATTATATTTCAAAGTATTCGTCACATGTGTATTTGTGGAAATTTGGTCAATAACGGAATAATTTAAATAATAAACCAGTTTTATTTAAATACTTAGATACAAAACACTTCAATAAGGGTATATAAGGGAATTAGCTAAGAAGAATTATCCTAGACAAAAATCCATTTAAAAAACAGAATGCTTTAATACCACTTTACCATTGACATAAATATAAAAGTAGAGCAAAATATTTAAATTCATAAACGAATGTTCTTTTTATACGCATTTGAGTCCTGTAGGTAGTGTTTCGAATAAACGAAATAAAAGGCTCATTCCATTGAAAATGAAACTTTTTCTGACTTTCAGCAAAAAATCAGCTTTTTTATTTGACCATACATGTATAAATATGTTTTTCAGTCATAGGTTTGTTACAAGCAGAAATGTTTAATAGTTTAATAGAAAATCCGTGCATGAATGAGCACATGTTTTAATGCAAAAATGTCACAAACGTTACCAAAAAGTTACACTAAAATGTCACAAACGTTACCAAACAAAACTTTGTATTTATTCATTTATAGACATCTTTAAAGAGGGTAGCCTTATCAGTGTTCCAGCACTGCTTTCCATAAGGGCCCTCTATAAATATCTGTCATAGTTTGGCCACTCTAAATCTTCTACATGTTCTAAGTGGCAAGGGAACAGAGAACATGGCATCCTCCACACATTATAAAAGAAGCCTATGCACCTTTTTAAATTTTTAATTCTTTAAAACATTGTTTTGAAAGAAATCCTGACGTTAGAATTTCCTACCATTTTATGAAATTATTTCTAAATATGTTACCCATCATCTGTGTACTGCTCAATACAAAATTCGCTAACACATCTTTTAGATATTTTAGTTTTAAGTCATTAAGAGCAAAAAACCGTTTCCGAACGTTACCGAACGTTACATGAACTTTATTCAGAAGTTAGGCAATTAATTTAATTTTCAAACACCTACATGTCTCATGTCTCGACAAAATGGACGAAACTTGATACTTACCAATATCTGTCATAGTTTGGCCACTCTAGATCTTCCACATATTCTAAGTGGCGAGGGAACAGAGAACATCCCATCCTTCACACATTATAAAAGAAGCTTATGCACCTTTTAAAATCTTATTTCATTTCAGATATGCCAACCACAACTTTCTTAATGAAATGGACTCATTTCTAGTAAATGCCTCAAACCTAGGAGGTTTGTAAGTACATGGAAAGAAATTATGATACATTGTGTTATAGGAATACTACTACTAGTGGGCTACCCTAGTAAAAATCGAGTACAAAAATAGTACAACATTCCTAAGGTGCACATGTGGAACATCATTTAAGTACAATTTGAATACATTTATAGTACACAAATTTGTACTATATTTGTACTAAAACTGTACTACACTCTTAAAAAAGAGTGTGTTTGATCAGAAAAGAATCAAATTTGAGGAGAATTTGGATCAAAATTGATCCGGAAAAGGGTAAGCTCATATTTGATACTTTATCGGATCAATTTGATCCTTTCTTTTTAAGAGTGTAGGGGTAAACAACACAAATGGGTCAAGTACGTGATTTTTTAGGTCAAATTTGATTTGACCCCGCCTTGTTTAAGATCTCTTCTCTACTCAAGTTGAGTGATCATATGGAATGTTTATCTGTAATAGAGTGATAAGCAGGTGATTGAATGTCTTGGTCACGCTTGACTGCGCTAAGAAAGCAAAGCACAAAATGATCCTTCAACGCCCCAAAATTTACAAAAATAGTGTGGTGGTGAACGCGGAATTGTTCCCAGCGGTATATGACATCTTAAAAGGTTTTAATGATGTCATATACCGTCAAGGACCATTCCACATTCACCACAACCCCTTCTTTGTAAATTTTTTTCAATTGAGGGGCGTTAATTTTTAATTCCAACTTAATGAGCAACCGTATATTTGTCGTAATGGACACACCCATCCATTATGAGGCATAGATGACAGGAATATAAAATAAAAAATACAAGAATTTTTATCTTTCAGTCTCTGATTTAATAATAACAACGTCATTGTGTTTCATTTATACTCTAGGTCCGTAAGGAATAACTTTATAAAGATCCTGAGGAATAACACCTTTGTTGGAAGCCCAAATCTTAAAGCACTGTAAGTTTCTTGTGAGACTCCATTAAAGGAGCTTGGTCCGAGTTTTCAAATTCTAGTTTTCAATTTCATATGAGTGATGATTACTCAAGAGGTCTAAATTTCAAATTTCAGCTGAATTGGTCAAATGGTTTTGATTTTATGGCAGTTGAGGCAATCGGACCAAGTTCCTGTAATATTGCTCTGCAAAGGACCTACTAGTAGTAGCTAGTATACAGCGGCGTAGCGAGGGTGTCTGGCGCCCGGGGCAAGAAGTGAAACTGGCGTACCCCCCCCCCCCGTGGGGGGGCAACTTGAAAAGGTACGCCCCCTAAAAATTCAAACAGCTTTAAAAAAACCTTCTCTTTTTTGGCTAAAATAGGTGATTTCTGCAGAAATGTGCCTAAATGTTCGCGCGCAAAAAATTTTGCTTTTTTTTGCGGTAACATTTGCTTATTTAATCTAAAAGGTACAAAAATCTTAAGGGCGCGCGGAGCGCGCAAAAAAATTAGGCAAAAATTGGCTAATTTTAGCAGTATGTCCTCTGTTGTTGGTCCAATTATTTTTCATGTAGTGGCGATTTGGCGCCCCCTTAGAGGTGGCGCCCGGTGCAAGTATATATGTAGCAGTGGTTATTATTGTTAGACACCACTAAATACTGATCTACCAGGATGTATACCATGATTAATTTGCGGACTTTTCGCTTGTAAAACATCCACAAAACTTAGTATAAAAAGCTTGAAAATGAGCTATAATGTGTAACTAAATATGAAAATTTCATGTTGCATTGATGAAATTAACAAATCAATCTGATCCTCGTTCTTTGCAATACGAGATTTACATCAGATGAAGGCGGAATGACACTAGCGTTTCTAAAATACAAATTTCTCTAAGTCCTACTGTTTTTTAATTTGCCTATTTACAGAATACATGACGTTCTTGTACTACTATATATATAGATGTCCATTTTATTCTAGATATGAGAAAAACACCCACAAAAGTGCCCTTTTATCATATATCGCACTTGCATGGAAGCTCAATTCAAATTGTCTTCTAGGAGACATCCTTAACGCAAAAATGTTATCCAAACAATGTCAGTTTCGCTTCTTTTTTTTTTTTTTACCGCATACATAGTGTAATAATTGAGTTAAAGTGAGTCAATTTGTCTCTGTTTAGTGACTCACTGCAGAGAAAAAATTACTGTTTT
>JXSR01S047313.1:6048-17442 GCA_000969725.1 Ophiothrix spiculata
CTCAAACTTATAACCTTCATAAAAGTTGATATTTTGACCCATTTAAAGGAATTGTTTATGATATGAGTGAAATAATTAACATGAGCTAAGTTAACAGTGAGTAATACTTACATTTATCGATAGTTATAGCTAGATTTGTAGATATCATTCGCCCGATTATAGGATATTATTTTCAAAACATCGACGGGTACGATATATTATTAACTGTCGGAATATCGTACACCCGATTTATCGATGTTATTTTCAAAATATCGGCAAGTTCGATATATCGATAAACCTTGAAATCCAATATCGGCAATATCGATGTTTTTTAAAAATCGATATATCTCGATATATCGAATTATCGACCATGCTTACTGAATGCCATATACAAGTAAATAACCCCTTAACAATGCAGGCTGCTGAATTGTTCTTTGCCCTCTGTACATCATAAAAAGTGTATAACATTTAGAAATAATTAAGTAAAAACATTTGGCACAATTTATTAGAGAGAAAAAAAAACACACCTTGGGATGGGATTAAATTATACTATGCCATGAAAGCATTAGTATTCCCCAAATTTATAACTGTTATATTGATCACATTTACTCACAGGTCATGGGCAGTTTAGCAGTCACAAAACCTGACCAAAGTAAGAAGGTATCTGGTATTCTAGTAAAGAGGAACTTCAATTATCACATCATGGCCCCATCAGATCTACCAGAGTACACTGACCTCACAGTAGGGACCGTCACACAACGTCTTAGTATCGCGTACCAAGCACCGTTGTCGTTACTCATGCATTACTTGACGCAGCTGTCGGGAGATGTGGAGTATGTGGAGATCAATGACAAACCAGGATTGAAGATTTTTGGGAAAGTGACCATTATTCATGAACCAACCAAAGGAATGGTGGTTCTGGAGGTATGTTGTTGGTTTACAGCCTGGGGCCTCTTTCAAGTATAATGCTGCAGGCATAGCCTGACCAAGAAAAAAGTGAATTAGGGTTGCTTTTGAAGACCGAAAGGTGAATCAGGTGACACCATTTCGGTTATCAAAAACAGCCATTTTCAAGAAATGGGTACTTTTTCAAACCCTAGTGTGAAAATGGTAATGGTAAAATCCCCATTTAGGGTATGAATAGGGGACAAAGGTATATTTTGGCTTCAGAATCAATCATCCTTTAGGGATGTTTGAACATTTGTGGTCACGCTATGCCTGCAACATTATACTTGAGTGCCCTCCCCCTCCCCAACCCCCCAATCTTATGACGCCGACCTATCAGAACTCAGATTGCAGTGTTTCCCTAATATAACAGCTCCCAAATGAGCTTACGTCGAGGAAGCAATCAAGATTAAATGTCTTGCTCAAGGACATAACCTGTTAGCCGTAGAGTAATATTTTCTAGATGCAATCAAATGAAACTTTGCATAAAATGAAAATGTTAATGAAGGGTTTCCCAATTATATTTATTGACGGGCCATGAAGGGCCAATACCAGCTCAAACCTACATGTTGATAGACTATATGAAGACTTCTTTCTGTGCTTTGCCTTTATACTTCTGTAAATTAGAAATGATTGAAGGGTCAAGGTGTCAAATTCAAGTGATTGGCAGGCCAGATTTGGCTCACAGGTCACTATTTGAGAAGGCTTACTTTATCATAAGATTTTTCATTTAAGGGATTGTGACAATGTCACATGCTGAGTGAGTGGAGACAATAACTCCACTCTTGGTATCATATGAACTTAAAACTAAACTCGGTCGTTTTAAACTGAAAGATATGCTCTTTGTGAGTCTGCAATGAAACCAAATGGCTGACTGAAATTTACCATACAATCTCAGAATCACTGGTATTCTTTGAAGGCAATATGACTTTGATATGCAGTAACTCAGAAAATAGATGCCTATGTTGCATTTTTCTTAAGCTGAAAATGGTACCGAGTAAAATGGTTTGAATTAACTGAATTCCATTGACCCTATCTGTATTTTCTCTAGTGGCTGGCTAATGCTGTGAATGACATGTATGCTGATGCAGTGAGTGCAGTTATAGTGAGAGTTGCAACAGATCCACAAGCACAGAAATGTAAGTCAAGCTAGAATCTCAAAACTATAACATTTAAGAAAAAATGTTCTCAAAATATAGCATTGCCAATGTCCGCATGAGGTTTTAACATTTTGAGATATTTTTTTTGATTCCTGGTTCAGAGATAATATTAGAATCTCGCACGCAACTGTGTTATTAAAGGTGTGTTTCAGTATTCCGATCACTTTCACTCAACAAAATCAAATTGGATATTTTGATACCACATGAAAGCACATGTTTTTCTCATAACCCCTATAAATTTCCACGCCCATATTATGTTTCATTGAAGAGATATGGTCAAAAAGTGCTGAATTACTGAAATGTTTTGTTAACAAAAATAAATATCCTATATGTTTCTATAGGCCAGTCTTAGACACATTTTTGCCTGTAGCATTAATTTGGCTCAAAGTATGTGAATGAAACTTTACAATTGCTTTATGTAAGTGATGACCTTTCATTCAAATATGATTAAGTGTATATCAACTTTACCACATCGGAATACCTACCTTTAATAGAACTTCTTAAAAAGCTTAGTTTTTCATACTACTGGAAGTCAAGTCGCAACAGCAAAAGCCTACCCATCAACCATTTTGTCAACCCAATACTAAGAGTTTTATCACTTGTTAAATTTTCATGTAAACTAGAACTTGTGTACAGATTCGAACTCGTAATGTGTGTATTGATATTTTATTTTAGTGCATCAGTTATTGCTTAGTGAGTATTAAAACTATTATAAACATATTTTAAATCAAAATCAAGCTTTTTCTGTGTGAACTGTGGTTGCCATCAGCCAAAAGGTTTTTTTTTTTTAAATTATGTATCTTGCTCTCTAAGTCTGGATATGAAGATAATTTTCACTTGGATTCATTTGGAATTTAAGAAAAAAAATGTTCTCAAACTAATGAATAATATTTGAGCTTGTACCTTATGTTAATGTTCTGAAAAATTTAAAGAAAGAATTTGAAACTGGTCTATAGAAACCAGTCAAGTAAGAATTGTTTGATTTTCATTCACTTAAAAACAACCCAAGCCAATCATTGGAGAAAGAATCCATGATTATTGCTTAAGCTTGGCTCTTAGTTTATATTCATTTTTGTGGACCATTGTTCCAAGAATATGCACACACATTTTGAACAAGATTTTAAATAAAAGAACAAATGAAACAGTCCAGTAAAATTAGTTAAAATTTTGATTTGTTGTTGGATTTAATTTGTGAATGCATGCCAGTAGCAAAAACGCAGTATTCTCTGATGCGAATAAATATTTTCACGTTTGTTGTGTGCACATTTTTGCTCAAGGCTCTCAGTACGCATTCACAAATTAAATCCATCAATAAAATTCTATTTGCAGTACAACACCTTCCACCCAAGAATGACCCTCAGATTTTCAATGTAAGGTTAATGAGGCTTCTACAGGACATGTTTGGCACCAAATCAGTGGCACGTGGCAACATGGATGAGCTCATGGTCAAGATCGAAGGCAAAGACGCTCTCATAGACCCAGATACTCTGGTAAGAAATAGCACTTTCTTTCTTTTTAGAATCTCAAGGCATACGGGGGGTATCAAAAAGTTTTAAAGATGACCAAGAAGAAATACAGCTAGGAACAAGATTTTATTATGCAGCCCTAAAGTCATCTTTACATAGCCGCTGTACAAAGTATCACATTTTTTCCCACTTAAAACTGACTTTCCACAGACATTAATTGTAGAGCTCCTCTAGCTTTTAGCCAAAAAGTCCCCATTGTATTTCACTAAAAATCAACATTTTCAGGTAGGCCACGATTTATTTTGCCATAATAATGTCATTTGGTGACCGATTTCCATAATTTTGGTATCAATGGAAAGAGGAGATCCTAACCTATACTATGGTATCAAATATCTAAACTTTGGGCGTGTCATCATAGAATTACTGGGCTGAAACCCTTCAAATGCAGGAAGTTAATCACACCAAATATCTTAGATTTCTCCATGCACTTTATCTGGTTACCAGAGGCAGGTTACTGACATCTATCTGTATAGAAAGTATAAATGCCATTGATATCACCATAATGTACATGAGGATGAGTGACCATACTGACAAAATTTCATTGATATAGCTCCTTCCCGTCTTGGTGATCTTTAAATCTTTTTGATATCCCCTCGTACTTCTTGATCTTGTCAATTGCTGTATCGTGACATTAAAACTTACTTGAACAGAAGTGCAACTACAGTGGAAACTCGGTAACATGAAAACGCATAACCTGTACAACCGCGTAACTCGAAAGGAACTTAAAACCCCGACTTTTCCCTATTGTTTTATTGTGTATTTTTTATGTTTAACACAAAAGAAATAGTATGAAATTCGCTTAAGCCTAAAGCAAGTGACCATCCTACTGTACATTTCATATTGCGTTCTCGAAAGATAACACGAAAACTCTGCACAAAAAGTACAATCGCCGTTATGCATTCAAGTTTTAAAAACATTGCAAAAACACCCCTACATGAAAATCAGCGAGTCGGGTGGCTAGAACAATATGGCCGCCGACTTCGATGTATCGTGCCGCTGGGCGGCTTGATTTAAGTTTGTAATTTTGAAGTGAATGCGGCAAAATTTGATGTTTAAAGTTAGCGATTAGTCTTTTAATACAATATTTCATTGATTCATGTCTGTCCTTGAGATTTTTCTGACGTTTAGGCTTTTAAGTAAGCTTACAGATGCCTCATGCTGTAAGCCAGTGCAGTATCAGGACCACCAGTATATGTAATGCATTTGATTTTTATTGGTGGCTATCGGTTATGGTTTACTCGAAATTTGCTTAACACGAAAGCACTCTCTTGGCCTCGACGATTTTGTGATAACGAGTTTCTACTGTATATCCTGCAATTTCCAGACAATGCAAAGAAACAGAAATCCAGAGTTCAAGGCTTTTATTGTAAATGCAAAAGCATAATATGGCCCCGCACTCTGGATTACAGTTTTGGACAAGATGTTTATTTCAGGTGGCAGATTACACCAATGAAAAAAAGTATATTTTTTGAAGTGATAAAATTGTAAGTCCTGTTTGGTTTTACCAACTCCTTAAAGCAATACTATAAAGTGTTAAAATGTAGCGCCCCTGTCACCCATGACTTTTGATTTTTTTAGCTTATTGGGTTTGTTTTGGGTAGATATTAATACCCTCCAAATGATTTGGCTTAAATATGCTTACTTTTTCGGATATGGCAATTTAATGAATTAAATTCGGGATCCCAAATTTAATTCCACATGTATTAGTATAGGAAAGCATGCATATGCTTTTTATGCATTTTTCGGTGGCAAAACAATTTTTTGACAAAATACACTTGAAAACGCTTTTAGATAATCACATTCCTTCATATTAGGCTGTTTTACTATAAGACATTTTTGACCAAAATCTTATAGTATTGCTTTAAGAACGAAATTAATTAATAGTAATTATTTTCCAACTTTTCTCCTTTTTTCATACAGGAAGTGAACTGTTCTGATAAATCAATGCATCACATGATAACGACAGCCATCGAAAGATTACAGAATGCAGTAGAACCTGTGAGAAGATGAACTACTGGGAATCAGTGACTTTGACTTAATTGCTCTACAATGAGCCAGAAATTCAGCATTTCTCTGAAAACACAGTTGTGTCTAAATCGCATTGTGGTCGTCTGGTCATGTACAATCAAGACTAGTACTTCACAACCAAATGAAATCTGAGATCAGGACACACTAGAAAAGTTGTGGCAGATGTGAATGTTTGATACATTTGAGGAACAGACAATGGTATTTTTCCCTTAAATGTAATTATCTCATTTGTCATTTTTGAGATAAAGGAAGGTAATTGATGGAGATACAGGCCTGTACCCACTTCAGTTTGTTCATCATTTATCATGGAATTGGCTTATCATTTTTTTCCAGTACACTTTTCAACCACCAATCATGTTGGCTTCAAACTCCATGATATACTAGATTGATATTTTTGGGACACATTTTGTCCAAGTGTAGTAGAACACTTTACATTTAGTAAAATTGTACTCTATAAACTTACTCCTACAAATAAGTTAATGATAACTTCCAGTAACAGTTTCAGTATGAAATGGAATTTACTGTTTCAAATTTCTGGCAAAAGTGCTTATTGGTAATACCACAGCCAGATTTCAAAATGCAGGTATCAGATGATGATTGAGCATATCAGATCTCCAAACAGGAGGGGGGGCATTAGGTCCCCCTGAGAAGCTCTTGCCCATTGCCCCACCCGACTGATAAATTTAAGATCCACTCATTATATCAATTTTAATGTAAAATTCCAGGATTTTTCTGGTGGACTATTATGTCAGTGTTAGGATCTTGGCTTTGTTCCTTTTGACAACATAAAGTCAATAGATCGTGCTAATGACGGATAGACAACTAAAACAAAATGAGCATAGAACTTTAAGTATAAACTGAGTAAATCTAGAATAAACAGATAACGGGGGCTCAAGCTTAAGTTATGTAACTGTAATTAAGCCCTCTTTTGTCTTTTTGTTTAGAATAAGCCTTGCTCAAATTTTTGAGCTTCTGCCCCAATCTCGGGACATAGGCTTGGCGTCCAAACACATTCACTCGGCCTAGTGACATTCGCTCTTGATATTTCCTCTGACATATTCGCTAAACCAAAGAGCGAATGTCGCTCTCATTGCGCAAACATCGTTTCAATCGATGAAAGCGAATGTCGCTCGGGCATGTTGTAGTGCTATGATTATTGAATAAACAAACCTAAGAATATTCAGAGCGATCTTCGCTCCTATTCAATCTGAAGTGTAGCAAATGTTGTGAAATTTGTTAAGTGAATGTTGCTTCTCATTGAAGTAAAGTTTTCTTGCTAGGGTGAGTGAATGTCATTCGGGCGAGCGAATGTGTTTGGACGCCAAGCCATACAGCCTTAGCAGGAACACTGCTTTGCGTGCATTTTAAAAATCTCAATAATTTGTGACCCACCATATTGAAAGGCACATTAAGGGTCCCAAAATCAAAACTGATATTTTGGTCTCATCTGAAAGCCGAGATTTAAGCTTTAAAATGACAACTTGCTTTTGGTCATTGGATGTTCAGTTGCAAAGTTACATCCAAATTTGTAATAGGCATCAGGCTGATTTGGTAAACTATAGTTCTGAATAAATTGCGCTTAAAGTTTTTGTACTGAATAAAACTTGGATTGAGAGAGGATTTTTTATCTTGGTTTTTAAAACATTTTTCTTATGTTTTTGATATTTGAACCTGGTTTAGTAAGATTTTTTAGGCTTTTGGCAGCAGACAATATTACTTAATAAGATTTCTGAATATGTGAAATTACATAACTTCTGGTGCTTTTGTGTGAAATAATCTCCTTTTTTGGGTGCAAAGTGTACTTAAATACAAATTTGACTTCCGACGTGATTTTAACTATGCTCAGCTTCAATGGTCCGTATGATCGTAATATACTATGCCAACCTTATGTTTCTTTTTTATATGATGGGTCACACATAGAGATGAAATTGACAAATTTGCTCCATAGATTTAGTAAAAAGACACCAAATGTCTTTTATTTTCAGGAATAAAAAAGAACCAATTAAAGAAAAAGGCTGAGAGAAAAATGGGTGTGTCATTTTTGTTTTTTTCTCCAAGAAGTTGCCCTTTTTAAAAAATCTTTACCCCACCTTGCCCTCCCCTTATGAAAATGGTATCTTACAGGCTTTAATTCAGTGTATTTATTTTCTGAGCATTGCATGGAGCTTGTAGTTTGTTTTTATTATTTCGAGGGCTTAAAGCCAGAACTGACTGTGTCCACTTTTTTTAAACAAAAAATATGAAGGTTTTAGCTCAAAACTAAAAACACCTTAAATATCAAAAGGTTGATGCTGGTGGAACTTCTGTAGTTTAATCTTAGACATAGCGCTATTTTCCACCAAAAGAAAGTTCATATGTGTGGTGCTCTGGCATAATGAGCGGAAAGTCGCGATTGAAGATTTTGAATAAATGGCTGCTAAAGTAAAAATATGATGAAAAGATCAAATTTCGTTTTTTGACATAAAACAAATAAATACATTAGTGTTAACGTATATTTCGCGTTTTGAAGGTCAATTACGCCGGGAAGTGTATTTATTCACGGGTAATTGATCGCGTTTTGCTATTATACACTATAGTAAACAGTATCTTTAAAATCGATTTGCGACAGTTTTTTACTGCCAGATTTTGAGTGGACTGCCTTGTGTTTCTAACTATAAATGAAAATTGTAGAAAGAAAGTATGACATATTATATATCATTCGAAAGCTAAGATTATAGAGAATTAAAATATGCCATAAACTCAATTTTGAAAATCGCGACTTTCCGCTCATTAAGCCAGAGCACCACACATATCCATGTTTAATAGTAAATTTAAAAAATGGTCAAAATTGGACATAGTCAGTTCTGGCTCTAAGCCCTCGATTTGTAAAAAGAACTGCATGGCACTCGTATCTCAGCAGATTGCTCCAAATGGCAATGGCCAAATATGAACATTTGCTTGTTGTATTTGAACTTAATGGAAAATAAACTGAAATAGGAAACAAGTAACAGTTTGTTTGTTTGTTTTCTTAACTGAGACATTATTAAAACAGTCTTCTTGATTTGAAGATGTACAACATTCTTTGTTTAAGCTTCATAAACAAGTCATTTGATGATTTGAGAGGATATTTGGCTTTGCATAATACCCTGGTCACATAACCTTGCGGCGAGGTTTATGGCGTCAATTCAGCAGACGCCGATCGGACACCGGCCGGTGTCCGTGAGCCGTAGAGACGCCAGAAGCATGCCGCAAGAATTTAATTCTGAGTTAAAACCTTGCGGTTTGTATACGATGTCTTCAGTTATGGTCACATAACTATCTCAGCAGATTACTCCAAATGACATTGTCATACCGGAGTTGCGGCTTATGTGACCAGGGTGTGAACAGTGGTTTTAATCTGATAATGATTGTCTTATTTCATTTAAAAATTCAATCTTACGCACCCTGTTCAAAAAACAATCCAGCGGTTGATTTCACTAACATTTAACGATTATCGCTAACCCCTGTTTTGGTCGCCAACTCCAAAAATGATCGCTAAATTGTTAAAAATACTCGCTATAATTTAGTGATCATTTTTGGACTTAGTGATCAAAACAAAGTTAACGACCATCACTAAATGTTGGTGAAATCGGCCCATGATGTTGGCCAAGTGTGACTGCTACAACTTAATAGAGATTTTCTTATCAATTTGTGACTGTTGAATTATTGATATATTATGACTTATACATGTCATACTTTCATGATCATCTTTTGTTTTCCTATTTCTAGAAAAAATAAAGCAAAATGGAATGAAATTGGTACATTTCGTTGGTCGTGTCATATACCGATCTATAGCGAAACACACATTTTGAGAAAATCCCATGTAAAATTCTTCATGGTGAAGCAGAGCTGCAGATCCATTTTGTGCTGAAAAGGTGAAAAATTGTCGCAAATGTATAAAACATTTCAATTAATTTAAAGGTAGGTATTCCGATCTGGTGATAAATTCAAAACATGCTTTTCCATATTTGAATGAATGGTCATCACCTACATAAAGCAATTGTAAAGTTTCATTTGCATACCTTGGAGCAAAATTAATGCTACAAGCAAAAATGTGTCTTAGAGTGACCCATAGAAACATATGGGATATTTATTTTTGTTAAAAAGATATTCCAGAATTCAGTATTTTTTACCATATCCTATCAATTAAACATATGGGCATTAAAATTCACATGACTTGTTATTAGCGTTAGTTATCAACTTTATTTGGGTTAATTCCAACTTGGTTTTGATAAACAATAACTATTTGAAATCATCATATAAGATTTATGACATTTCAATGGATTTTTAAGAAGATATGACAAAACCAATTTATTTACAATTTTCATGATGCCTCATCCGCACCCGCCTCATCCACACCCACCTCCACCCCTGGCTAAGTCGGTCTCTCTCTCTCTCTCTCTTTATATATATATATATATGGTCATGCTTTTTAATGTGGGCACCCATAAAAGGTGGATTTGTTACATCATGGAGAGTGATTTATGCATCAATTTCCAGCAATTATATGAAATGTGGAAAGACTCGATCTCAAGCTCAAATAAGTGCGGAGTATGGCACAATCACGAACACAGTTAATTTGATACATGGGCGCCCATAAATTTCATTGCCTTCTTAAGGCCTTATATCCATTTACTGTACCCATAAGAGGGGAGCGTAGCCAAGCGATTAGAGCACAGGTTTCGTAATACAAAGGTTACGGGTTCGAGCACCGGGCCGGGAGGTTTTCGTCTCCTTGTTTCCTTGGGCAAGAAACTCTACTTGCTCCATGGTTTGGAAGTCACGTAAAGCCGTTGGTCCCCTGTAATGAATGGACTTCTTCACGGGGTATGCATTTCATGCAAGTACTGTGTATCATATACCGTGTGCCTTGTCTTGATTTTCATTTCTAATTGTGCGGCGCAACACAGACAATAAACTTTGTTCTGCTTTATAGTGATCATATCAGTGGATTTTTGTATGGCAGATGATTCCTATGATCTGCAGTACCAAAAATCAACATGTTCATACTTGATAAGCACCAGGTCATAGGAATATCTGCTGTACACGAGACCATTGATATGATCACTAAGCAGAACGATCTTCGTTGTCTGTGTAGCGCCGCGCAATTTCAAACAATGGAAAATGAGACAAGGGCACATGGCATATGAGTACATGCAATGGATACGGGGCCTTAAGGAGTAGCATGACACATAAACGCAATAAGCTCACTCTCCATGCCTAGACTTTATACTTGCAAATCACGGGCAATCAAGTGCAAATTACTTCAAAATATTAGGACATTGGTCCCAGTTAGGTCGTCCGATTGTGAAAGTTTTGACCTCATAGTTTGGAAAAAACTTACTAACAAGGGGGACTTGGGATGAAAGATTTTAATTTGAAGGAGGTAGTCTCCCGGGGGGTACTCGAAAAAAAAAATTGGTAGGTATGTGAGATCCGCGATATCGAAAATAGGGTCTTGCAGAACGGATTTTGTTCAAAAAGAGGGTCTATGGAACTGATTTTTTCCCGAATTGAGGTCTCAGGAACTGCTTTTTGACCATAAAAATACGACTATTTGAGCTAAAAATCGCTCAAAATTAGCTTGAAAACATGATAAAATACATTTTTGAATAATTTTCTTTGAAAATGGTGTCTTCGGAACTGAGGTTATCTTGAAAAGAGCATCTTGGGGAGCGGAAGAGGAGGCTTGAAAAGGGGGTCTCGAGGGCGGCACATACCCGTACCTTCCGTCAATG
>JXSR01S047313.1:27911-42350 GCA_000969725.1 Ophiothrix spiculata
TGGTAGAAGATTTATTAGTTTGGATGAATTAACCAATAAAATTAAAAGTGCCTCTAACATTTTTGAGCTCCATAAGTTGAAGGCATCAATACCAAGAGATTGAAAAGAGAAAATAACAAGTGGTAATCTCGAAGCTAAAAACAAACAAAGAGTTATGTTTTTTGTGAATAATAAATTAAAACACATCTGCGAAATCGATACAAAAGTTTTGTATAAAATGTTTAATGTTATTGATGACAATGCCTCATGTATTAAATACTGTAATAAGGAAAATGTAAACTTTGACAATTGGGAAAAATATTTTTTCGTTTTAAAATAAAAGAAAGAATTCTTTCAATATAATGTTCTCAATAATTTAATTTGTTGCAAGAAAAACCTCCACACATGGAGACTTATCGATTCTAATTTATGTTCATGCTGTAATGTTATTGAAGACTATAAACATTTCTTTATAAAATGCAAACAAAATAAAAGTCTATGGGTACAAATTTCTAACTACGTTAAAACTGTGAAAAATGAAATCCTTAATGTATCACTAAAACACATTATTGGTGGATGGAACATTGAAACGAAGGAATATTGTTTCATAAACATTTTAATCGAAGTAGCATCATTCGCAATTTATAAGTCAAAAATGATCTACAATCAAACAAATAAGATTATTCCTAATACTTTACTATTTACGCAAGAAATCCAAAAACTAGATGGATTTTTTTCAAATTCAAACATCAAAACAAAATGTAAAATAAATGAAAACGATTTTAATAATTGTAAGACTTTTTGGAGCATTATGTAAACTGTGTAGATCATTACCATATATGTTGTGATGTATGCTAATTTATTTTGTTTGATGCGAGTGTGCATGGAGGGAGGTGTTGCCTTTCGTAATGCATTCTGGCATTAAAAAAAAATGACATGAACTAAAATACAATATAAAAGTTACGAATATAATAGGTGGAAGTTATAACAAATGCATTAGCTAACCTCTCTGAGGTAGAAAACATTTGCAATTTATAAGTCCAAAATGATGTACAAAAAATGACTCCAAACAATATCTTGTTTTCATAAAAAATTACGAAACTGCATGATATTTTATCAAGTAGAAAAATGAAAACGAAATACAAAGTGACGAAAAATTTGAATGATTTTAAGATTTATTGGAATATCAGATGAATTTTGTAGATCTGAATGTTGTGCTTATGAAGTGTGATGTAAAATACACTCTATTGAAACATCAAAAGAACAGAAATATAATAAAGAAGAAAGATGTGTTTAAAGAGAAAAAAAAATCTTACAATGAAAAAAATAATTGATAGATAGAAATAAAAACATCTTAACATACGTATATCAAAATTTGGGAGATAGACGAACTGAACATGGGTACAAGGATATAAAGCTATAACGAAACACACTAGCATACGAGACCAGAACTGATGCTACCGTATTTCTAATACTTAATCAAATAAGGGAAAGGAGAAATACGCATCGCACGCTAGAACATTAATAACAATCAGACAAATCACAAACAGGCCAGGATTTCATTTTATTTGAAAACAATCCTGACCGAACAGGGACTCGAACCCCGGACCTCTCGCTTGCCATGCGAGCGCTCTAACCACTGAGCTACCCGGCCTCTCAGATAAACTGAGAGTTTTAATAACCAAGTACCCATGGCAGAAGGTTCCGGTACAACACACAAACGCATAAACAGAATACGAGACAACCCTTGGTTCAGGAGCATTCCTGCTGCGACCATCTATCAAATATACAATATATATCTAAAGTTGGGAGATAGACGAACTGAACATGGGTACAAGGATATCAAGCTATAACGATACACACTAGCATACGAGACCAGAACTGATGTTACTATACCTCATAAATATTTATTAGGCAACCATGAAATATAATTGGTCAGTTTTACTTGATGCTCGTTGAGCCGCCAGCAGCCATTTTGAATTCTTAACACGTTACAAGCATTTCCCCATTGATGATCTCATTACAAAATAAAATTTAGGGGTAATGTGTGGTAGTACAGTCTAATAACAGCTCCCGTAAATGTAAAATGGTTTATGTTCTTTTATGCATGAACAATTAGCAGTATTGCAATCTAGGCGATTGGTATGAATATTCATTAGGCCGAGTACAATATTTTAAAAATCGAATTATACCACTGAAAGAAGTCTGAATTTCAGAAAATTTTACGCAGAGCAGATAAAAGAAAGTCTAAAAAACATTTTACAATTTTAAAAAGTTCGAATTTTTAAACTGTATGTCCAATACCGAGACATTTAACGGAGTGGTTTTTTTTTTGAACAAGAGCAATGACATTTGGTCTCAAAATTTAAGCTAAAATTAATATTCAACAATATTATATATTTAACTGTACCGCTGAAACCAAGTTTGAACCTTTGTGTGTTATTTGACCCGAAAATCTTACGATAAATATTGATAAAACAGATTTGATGAATGGGTATATTTCTGTGGGTCCATATACACTCAAATTTTACGGACATTTGAGTGTATGATGATCATTGCACATTATAATTTTTTTGGAGAAATTTTGATGACCTGGGAGAAAAATAAAGGGGCAGGAACTGCCTTTTCCCCATAAAATTACGACAAATAGAGCTGAAAATCGCTAAAAATTAGGTTGAAAACTTCATAAAGCACAATATTTGGCGGTTTTTCTTGAAAAACTCGACAAAGTCGGCCCCTTGGAACCCTTGGAGAAAGGCCTGGCTACGCCACTGGTGCGCATGCGTAAGCAATTACTATAAATACGAAGAATATATTTAGAAAATACCCATTATCACTAAGGGAGTCCTGTGACTCAACGGTATAGGCATCAGACTCTCAAACTGAATATCGTGGGTTCGAGTCCCATCATAGTCGTTTTGTAAATTTCTATATTTTTTGCCGTGGAGGGTTGATTTTTTTTTCAATTATTCACTGCCACGAATGAAGTTCTCAAATATTTGACATAATTATATATAAAAGATCCCAAAAGGTTACTTTTCAGTCAAAAAAACCCATGTCAGATTTATTAATTTTCACAAGAAATACAAAATATTTCAACACAGCGATCGAGGGCCGAGCCGTTCAAAGCGCAATGTCTGAGCTCATGCACGCTGCTGCTGTCATCAGATGACCCGTCGTGACAAAAGGTGTTGTTTATCGAAATCTTGGTGCCTGGTTATATTATCGCAATACAAATCGCAGGCAAGTATGACGAGCCGGTATTAGGTAACTTTCATAAACCAAATCAGCGTATTTATTTCTCCTTTGTTTTACTTCAATTTTAAATTCTTACAGGCAAGATATAATTTTCCAATTTCATCAATCTGAGTTTTCATATTTTAATAGAGGAATCGACCAAACTGACGTATTTTTATCTTCTAAAACAAAATTGATGTAAGGGTTGGAATTGGTTTTTTAAAAAAAAGGCTCCAAATCGTTGATTTTCATAGAAAATAACATAATAATGCATTAATTTTTTACCAATAGCAAAAAATTCACTTCCATTTTAAAGGAAAAACAAATTTGGAGTTTTTCCAATAAAGTGCATGTGAATATGTTTGCTGTTGATAAAAAGGAGCATTATATGGCGTTTTCTATAAAAATCAACGATATTGAGACTTTTTAAGCAACTAAATTTTAACCCCTATGATATGATATGATATGATATGATATGATATGATATGATATGATATGATATGAAATGATATGATATGATATGATATGATATGATATGATATGACATGATATTTATTAGGCGTCTTTTCCAAAAGAGATCAAGGCGCCTTACATATCAAAAACATATAATATAAGATACAGTTTAATATATTCAAATAACACAATTTCTAAAAAAAATACAAGCGACTGCACAAGCAGAAAAATACGACCATCGGTGGACACCGACAGCCTACCCCAAAGGTGGAAAACCTCAGGAGCTAACACAAAATATCTTAAGTTAAAAACATACTAGTGAAGCAAGAATACAATTTGATGGCAAAAAAAATTAAGGAAACAACTTGGGGAAACGATGGGTTTTTAACAGTTTTTTTAAAAGATTCAACAGATGATGTTTTGCGAATAGAACGTGGGAGTTCATTCCACAGCCTTAGACCTATATAAGAAAACGCCGAATGGGGAGATATGCGCCTATTAAATTTAAAATTCATTAAAAACATCATTGCATTTGAAAACTGGTAAACATTGCAGAGAGGGTGACAAAAACGACCTGGTCAGGCGCTGCATCGATCACAATCCCTACATCAATTTTGTTTTAGAAGATAAAACGCCGTCAGTTGGATCGATTCTGCTAGTAAAAATATAAAAACTCAGATTGATGAAATTTAAAATATATATTTTGCCTGTGAGGCCTGTAAAGTGAAGAAATAACGAGAGAAAAAATATACGTTGATGTGATGTACAAAAGGTACCTAATATCGGCGCTTCGTACTTGCCTGCAATTTGTATTGCGATAGCTGAGCATCAAAATTTCGATAAGTTCTACCTTTTGTCACGACGGGTCATCCTCTGACATCAGAAACGTGCACTGATCTCATGTCAGAGTTTGTTTTGAAAGGCCTCGCTGCTTTGAAATATTTTGCATTTCATGGGAAAAGCAACGAACGCAACATTTTTTTTTTCAGACTGAAAAGTAACATTTTTGGTTCTTTTATATTAATAATGCCAAAATTCGAGAATTTCATTAATTACAGGTAATAATTGAAGAAAAACCAACACGCTACGAAAAAAAAATGACATTTATCAAAACGACTACGACGGGGTTCGAACCCACGGTTCTGAGATTAAAAATCCCAGCTGCTAACCGCAAGACTAGCTAGCTGGTTGTAAACTCGACGGGTATTTAATACACGTTATTTTTAAAATAATTGGTTACGCATGCGCAATGATAGCATTTTAGAAATATTTTTTATCATGTGTCAGAAAGGTAAACAAAAGCAACCCTTACATGAATTTTGTTTTAGCGCATTTTAACGATAGGACTTTAAGAAAAAAGTTGCCATAAATGTGTCGGCATAAATATATATCATACATTGAATTAATATTTTTAAAGAAAATCACCGGTCTAGTTTGAAGGTTCATCGCGTGAAATAATTCGCCAGTAAAATTGCATGAAATGTCACACATATTTCGAAAAATGTAGTTGCATTTTACAGACTTCAAAAAATGTATCGCCTCACCTCGAAAAATGGCTCGTACGCAAATATGGAACTCGCAAACGTAATTTGAAGATTATGTAAAAAAAGTGCTGGAATTTCAGCTTTCTTTTGACACGCTATTTCTGACAATTGACTGAAAAAGAATGAAGTTATGAACTTTTAAACCCCTCGAGGTCAATTAAAAAAGTTGCAAATTTCCTTTTTTTGCATAGTATAACATGGGGCAATAATTGCAATGGTGTTATTTACGCGTCAGTTAATGAAATCAATACCACCGCTTGTACAGTTGGTATCTAAGCGGATATTTTGCACTAGTATTTGGCTAAATATTGAATTGTTGGTTAATATTTTGCTACTTTAAGTTAAAGTTAAAATGGTTAGAACAATGTTCAAATGTATTGCATACGATTATGTAATTATTTTACTTTTAAAATGGCCGCAAAATTCAAAATGACTGCTATATTAACTAAAAAACATTCATATTTGCTTAATGAACCGATTTCTTGACATAGTTTGAACTTGTAAGATATTGGGGCAATCTACACAGAGCACAAATATTGTATTAACCTATTACTTATTCTATTCACTGGAGTCAGTAAGTATAGATAATCCCCACTTGAGAAATTGCAATCCGTAACAATCCTTTTGTGTTTACACGAAGAAAAGCACAACAAAGACGGCCAGGGATTTTTGCTTTTGTCGAAGACAATAGCCTATCCCATACTTTGATTGACAGGCGTCTTTTGTGCAGTAAGATTAATTCGATATTTCTTTTGTCAATTACAATTTGTAAACTATTTGTAAACTAAATCCTTTGTCTTATAATAAGATAACTTTAACAAACTTGAACAGGCGTATTATCTAAATTTCTAATCTATTATTTAATGTATCTGGTGTATACGATTACTTTCTTCATCCAATATTTGTTTAATCCGGATACACCAATCTTCAATAAAATCTCAAGTTCAAAGTTGGTTGACGTAAGTGCCTATTTATTTTATTTTGCGCCCTGTACAAAACCTTAAATGGAAAATACGTTGAAAGCATTGTAGCATGTTTTCCAATGTGTTTGTGAGAAACAAAATGTGAGAAACAAAATATAAGACCAGTTTATGCCTAAGGCCCATTTCAGAAAGTTAATACTTTAAATATTTTTTGAATTATAAAAAATGAGGCAGAAAGGCACGCATTGATTTGATTGTATGTAACCTGAATACACTTCAGTTGTCACATAGAACTTCAATTTACAAAATCACGTCTGATATCGTCCAGTTTCAGATGTTAAAGAATTAAATGGACTCTTAATTCTAAACGTTTGCTAATTCAATACTATATTTTCTTGGGTTATCAAACACTATATTTGCAGACTCGAACTCCTCTGATGTTGCTTCTCTCCTGGGAGACCAAAAGAATTCCGAATTCGTCCGATATGTTTTTCAAGGTGCACCTGGACGAGACGGGCGTGATGGAAGAGATGGACATGGTAAGTCGAGGTTTAATTATAATACAAACCCGGGTTATCTAAAATAAATATAAATATTTTTCTAACCATTCGTTTTCCTCTAGGATATTTACAAAAACGATACATTTTCAAAAAAATAATCAAGAACGATTTTCACGCAGAATTATCTTTGATCAGGAAGCACAATTTGGGTCTCGCATAAAATGATAAAAAAATTAACGAGGTAAAGATTAGTCCGTTTTGGTGTGAATAATAGGGAGATTGCGCAAACATTATATGTATACGTGAGCGGGAGAAAAGCATTCAGCTTGTGTATCCATGCAATATTATTGTGATTTCATAATCAGATTAATTTCCCCGGCAACCATTCCATACTATCTACGTGACTTATGACATCAATTTGAATTATCCGTGCAGTCGTGTTGACAATAACACAAGGTCAGAACGACTCCCAAAGCCGCATTATTTGAACAGCGAAACATTTTACTCATTACATGTTTTGGTTACAAGCAACCGTCCTCCGACCGATGTCTGGTAATCGGAAGGAAGCCTTATGGCTGAAATATCGGTATGACATCGGTGAACGCTTACATTGTCCGATCGGTCAGAATTCAGCCGCCGGTTGTTCTTAGGCCATAACGTATTAAAGACATCGTTAGCAAGCTGCAAGGTTTTTAATTCAGTGTTAAATCCTTGCGACATACTTACGGCATGTCAGAGGCTCCCGTAAACCGCTATAGGCTACTTAAAAGATAATTCTCATAACGGCACATAATTTATGCTAATGGGAAAAAATGTTTTGTCAACCGCACGCAACACACACTTGTAAGATTAATTTTTCCATAGCTGTCACTCTCTAGCTTCCTAATCCCTTAAAAAGAAATTGGGACAACAAAAATGTAAGTCGGAAAAGACTTTTATGAACATTTGGTTCAGGTGTCAATTAACGAATTAAGCTTTGAGAAGACCCCACTTTGAACAGTCCGGTCCGTCTGCCTGAACAGGCAATATTTCCCAATGTGGCAACATGTTGCCTGACCAAGCAACATCATATATGTCAACTGTGTCGAATTCAACAACCTTACCCTAAATTACTCCCTAGCAACTTTATAAAAGTTCAGTTGGTATTGTACTTTTGTGGGATCAGACTATACAAATTCATTTTTTTTTTCATCAAGCGAAAAATAATTTGACCGGAAGAAAGTTGAATTTTAATAACAATAGATTTTTAACGGTTTTTCAAAATTTTAAATTAAATACCGGAAATAATGAAATAGTACTCAAAAATATTTGAAAAATAGTCCACAACCGTTAACACATTAAGAACACAAAAAAGTTGTGAATTTTGTTAGTTATGTGCTAAAACAAAGTAAATAACAAACAGATAATTTGAATCACACCAATGCATTGTGTTAGGTTTCAACAACTCACTGAATCTCTTTATACAGGAGCGTTGTTGATTCATGATATAGCCACAATTGATATTCCAATAAGCGCGTCACGCACGGCACGGCGTTTACGGAAGTGCGTTTAAACAGTACACAGAAGTCGGCGCACTGATCATCGCGCGTCGGGCGGGCATTTTTAGTACGTGCAAAAGCCCGTTGCTTGGGAAAAATTGATAACGTCAAAGCAACAAACATTCACAAATTAGCACTTTGCATCAGATATTTTAGATATTTTTATGAAGATGAGAAGGCCTATCTGTTAAATTGAAAACATTTAGAATTTAATTTATACATTTTCAAGAAGATTTTCTTTGTTGAAAGCTTTTCAAACACGCCACAGAGTTGTTCATCGTGAATCAACAACTCTGCATCTGATGCGTCGGCGTATGTTTATCACCCTCGCGCGATAAAAATACGCATGGATGCGATGTTGATTCGCGATGAACAACTCTGTGGCGTGTTTGAATACCTAAATGAATGACGTAATTGTACTGCCTACGTTTGATTATTTTATGATTTACAGACGGCCATCCAGGCCTTCCAGGACCTCCGGGAGTGACTTCTATAACGACAGGCCCACAGGCCTCCAGAGTTACCAGGGAGAAATGGAAGCAGTATTATTGGACCGCAAGGACCACCTGGTCGTCCAGGAAAACAAGGCCCGGCTGGATCTGACGGAAATCCCGGGGCAAGAGGAGCAGACGGAATTCCAGGTGACCTAGGACCTCCTGGCCAACAGGGTCCACCCAGCAATAGTGCGGGTACGTCGGGTGCGGTGTATGTACGATGGGGACGAACAACCTGTCCGTCAGTTTCTGATATGGCATATTCAGGTAGGTAATAGAAATAGATGAACAACGAACGTTAAAGCTCGCTCAAACTCTGACGAATAAATCAACGAAAGGTGAGGAATGTAAAAAGTAAAACATCATCGGCGTAATGCGACGAAAAGGAAAACAAGCGTGATAAGCAATATTTGCTGACAAATGGTAACGAGCTTCATCATTGACATGACGGTAAAGAACGAAAGTCGCAAGTACTCAAAAAAACCATAAACATTCGTCACCCTCCGTCCCCGAGCCTTCGCAACCCGTCACTACGTCAACGTCGCACTAGCCGTCGGAATTTTGTTTCTCGCGCGCTGTTTTGAATTAGTCAAGGTCGTTGACATATAACTGAAGGAGACCATAAAGAAGGAGTATCATTCGTTACTGGTTGTTAACCCTACTTGTCACAGTGTGAGCTAGTATTTAATATGAACCCGTGGTAAAATTGAGTACAATTCTGGTACAACATTCCTTGGAACATCATTCTAGTACAATTTAAGTACAATTCTAGTACACAAATATGTACTAGAATTTTATATGAAAATGTAATTATTTTATTAGAATCTAATTTAAATGAAAATCCTACAAATAACAGGGTGAATGTCTTCCATATACAAATGAATAGGAAAAACGTCCAGAAAATGTTGTCTGCCTGTCTTAAAATCGGCATAACTTCGGAACCGAATGTTCGATTGAACTCAAATAAAAAGCGTTAGAAAGTAGAGATTCTGTAGTTTTTTTCTCTGTGCTAATATCTCATTTTCCTGATATAATCGAATTTTTGGTCAAAAGTAAGGTATACCCCCCTTAACCTCCGATGTTTACATAATGTATTATATAAAAATCAGATTTATAGAAAATCAAGTTTCTGGGTTTTAAGAATCTATGAGTCTTATTTTTGTCATTTGTCACATGGATAAGGCAGTTAGATCAAGCTAAACAAGTAAAACCGAAAATTCTTGAAAACAAAATCATTTCTATTGACTTACCTGAGCCATATGTTTGTACAATGTTCATTTCAGGCATTGCTGGAGAAAAACATTACAGTCAACCAGGAGGCGGTTCTAATTATTTGTGTTTTCCAGGAGACCCGGAGTATGATGCATATCAGACAGGAGTTAATTCAGAAAGGGCGTACGTCTACTCGGCTGAATATCAGATATTTGACTTTCCTCCATATGCAGGCAAACATGACCATGAAGTCCCATGTGCCGTCTGCCGTACAACCAATCGTGGTAGCGTGTTGATGATTCCTGCTAAGATGACTTGTCCGTCTGGTTGGACAAAGGAATACCACGGCTATCTCATGGCTGAGTATTATGATCATAAAAGCAGTACAGAGTTTGTTTGTGTTGATCGCAACCCAGAGGTTGCAGCTGGAAGCAGTTCAGATAGTCGGAATGGCGTTTTGTTTTACCCCGTGGAAAGCCGATGTGAGAGCGGGAATAATGGTAATTTACCATGCGGTCCTTACATCAACGGAGCTGAACTGTCTTGTGTGGTATGCTCAAAATAACTGAGGAGCTGGCTGTTAAGTATATAGAACATGCCCGATTTAAACAGAGAATGGATTTTGTTTCAAATATTACTTATTATAATAAAAGCATTATGTTTACACTATAATAAAGAAAAATATTGGATTGTTGAAAAATTTAAAGTTTTTGGATCATCACACAACCTTCGAACTCAAGCTCCTCGAAATCTTACCATCGGCAATGTTACAATGGACAAAGAAATACCACGGCTATCTCATGGCTGAGAGACATAGTCATACAAGCAGCACAGAGTTTGTTTGTGCCGACCGCAACCCAGAGGTTGCAGCTGGAAGCAGTTCAGGCAATCAGAATGGCGCTTTGTTTTACCCAGTGGAAAGCCCATGTGATAGCAGTAATTTACCATGCGGTCCTTATATTCGCGGAGCTGAACTGACCTGTGTTGTCTGCTCAAAGTAGATGACGTGTTGAAGTTGTTTATATAACATGCGCGAAACAGAGGATTGGTTTTATTTCAAAACATTACTTTTTTAAGTAGTGTCTGCTTAAATGATAATAATTATTGATTGTTGATTTCAAGCTTTGATCGATTTTAATGACAAGTCAGATATTTTACGTTAACACTATATAAATGGATGTCGTTTAACAAAATTGAGAATTATATGAAGGTCGCTTGGTCCAAACCAACTTTTTAGTTGGACATTAGAAAATCATAATAAAAATAGGGTTTATATAATGTTAATTAAACGAAACAATGGCATAGTTTATCATATCTCTCATATCAATTTTAATTGTTATGATACAATTATCATTTTATTGAATGTTTTTATGAATGAAAAAAAAAAACTACATTAATTAGTTTGTGCCTTTGGTATCAACAAAAACAAAAAATATAAAAAAGATTGTTTGATAAAACAGTATAAGATTGACTCTGCAGTTTTCGCCATAGTTTTGAATGCAAGGGATTCTAACTCAACCAAAATATTCCCCCAAACAGTGAATGATCTATTACGTTTACAGAATTGGTTTCAAAATATTTACACTAACCTCAATGAAAAGTATGTTTCTGTTTTTATTGGGACCCGCTGTACACGTCTGTTGTAACTTGAATAACTATATCACCTGACAGTCTGTGCAATACGTTGGTATCATCGATTTGCGACCCGTCACGTTCACACTGATCTTACCAGAGGTAGCGAAAATGAACTTTGATATTTCGGTGATTAAGGACATGGATAATGTTCTCTTATGTTTCACATATCACATAATTAACGGCTCTTTTTAAACAATCAATTGTTCGCTCTGTCTTTAGTTAGTGTAGATTTACAAATCAACTCTTGAAGATATAAACGGTAATCTAATGTGGTGTATATGAATGTCTCAAATTATCTTGTATTTGTTTTTATTGTGTTTTTATTAAATTGGCCAAATTGATGCAAATATTTCATGCATTACTTTCCAATATATTTTAAATCATTTATACAATGTACCTTAAAGTGCTCAAATCAAAATGATCTGACTGTTTTTGTTTTCTTACAACATGGATAATTCTGAACCATTAATCAAACTGATTTTATTCCAATGAGTTCTGTTACACTTCTTTGTGGTAATAGCAGCTGTTATTTAAAATGTCTTAAAAAAAACACATTAAGTATTCAGCACTTTTCATGTTACGTTCTAACAAACAAGGTATATATTTTCATGGCTTCAGTTCAAGTCACAAGACACATACAACCAGATAGACAGTTGGTAAGTCGTGAACAGTTGACTAGCGTTTAATTACAAGAACTTTTTGACTTTAAAGTAGATGTTATATGACATGAAAATGAAGAAAAAATTAGCCATATTTGTGTTTCTTCAGCTGCTTTCAGTCAGCATTCAAGGTAGGTGTATTTTGAATATTACTTTACGGTAGTTTGTAGACATTTTCATGCAGTTATTCCTCTCATGGTGTACGATTTTTACCATGCTGTAAGCTGTCTCTCTGAATGAGCATTTTCCGTTCTTACGTTTATGCATGGTGTACAATTTTAACCGCTTTGTAAAACATCACCATCTCAAGGAGAGATTAGCTAACCATGAAAAAAATAATTGATAGAAATAAAAACATCTTCCCAACTATAGAAATACTTCTATATATCAGTAAGCCTTTGAAAATGTGGTGTTGTAAAATTAGGCTTTCATTTTCCTACATTTTTTCATGATGAATGTGCTGAGAAAGTTTGCATCCTGGTAAACGTATTTTACAACAGAAGAAGTCCTGAATGAAAATGTCTACACAAATAATGACGTATATCTAGTTTGGCCAATTTCTTTTATATCCTTGTGTTGTAACTTTGTATCGTGCGTGTCTACGAAAACGCGTAATTACGGTCTTTTTATCATGGCAGATAGATGTGACGTAAACATAGGAACTGATCAGCCAGGGTAAATGCTTACGAATGAGTGCAAGGTTGACTTTATCAAAAATTGATGAATTAACTTATTCTTTAATTTCTACTGTGTAAGTTTTCTCAGGTTCGAGTATCTGGTTGAGCCGCCAGCAGCCATTTTGAATTCTTTACACATTACAAGTATTTCCCCAAATATGATCTCATTACAAAATTAATTTAGCGGTAATGTGTGGTAGTAACCATGTGTAATAAACAAACTTGGTCTAACAAAAACATAGCATAGATCATGTTACATGTAAACATGGGGAAAACACTTTAGTTCAGTTCAGTTCATTTTATTAACATAAATCTGACATACAGATATAACTAAAATGATACACACAATACAAGTACATTTGTTGTAAAGATTAAAACAAAACAAAAGAATAATATTAAACAATAAAGCACACATTAAATATCCACATGGACTCTCAAGTCAAAAGCGGATTTAACAAATTTGATAACTGGCACAAGGCTATCATAATCATGAAAGCTCATCAGAAAATATAATCTTTAATAAATAAATGATAAAGAGGTTGGACATAATATTCACTCATAGTCTCAGAATCCCAACAACCTCTATTCGGTATAAGGTTTTTGTTTACAAGTAGAAAGAAAATCAACCATAATTTTATACGACTTATTTCTGCGTGCGAACAGAGTAAATGATTTGGCTCTAGAGAGCACAGCCTTTAGGCCCGAGACATTTTTCACAAGTCCAAACATTTATTAAGTAACTATCAAATTTTGTTTTAGCCAATCACAAACAACAATAATTGTGATGGCTCACCCCGAAAGGGGGGACTTTGGAGATGATATCAATTTTGATTTTATCATCTCATCTGTTACAGCATTTTCTAAGCTTTAAAATGAAGTTTGTTGAAATTGATCAAGGCGATCAAATTTTATAACAGAAAATATGCCGGGAATTATTATTATTTTTTGCTGCCTATTTTTCATCATTTTTCGAAAAGTGTTCTGTCGCAAAGTCCCCCCTTTCGGGGTGAGTCAACACAATTAGTATTACTCATTACATGTGTTGGAGTATGGCTTCCAAATGTGTTGATATTAGACAAACTACCGAATGGATATTTATGAACTAAAGTCTAAAATAGTCTATTATATATGTGCTTTACCGAAAATTAAAAGTGATGGCATAGAATTTAGTAAAAGTAAAATTAGGACAAAATACGTACCAAAATTTTCGTACATGAGAATGCTTGCATCTTGCGAAGTGGGTTTTTTTTTCGGTGTGTTTCTACTATCCCAGGTAATATGATTTAATAAGGAGGGATGTCCTTATACGTCGTTTTAAAGTTTCTTTATATAGCTCAAGATAATAAAAAAATTGATCAAATGCATATAGTAAAGCCAAAATACGCAACATTAATATATGGGGTTTCAAAGCATATTTTTCTTGTCTGTTTTATACTTTTATCTACACTCTAACTTTGAACGTTTTATGGATATCTTTGTCAAGTTTAGATTTGCTACCTTTGGGTTTTTGAAATAAAATTTTGAGAATGGGTTCAAAACTCTATTATTCAACACATTCCAATTATTTTTACTACTTTTTCAACTTTCT